>OY856188.1:91232569-91291010 GCA_963693315.1 Diogma glabrata | reverse complement strand
AAAAAAAAAAGAAGTTGATTTATTATATTTTTTATTTGAAATTTGAATGCAACTTTATAAAATTATATTGCCATCTTCATTGTAAAATGGAAGATTTTTAATTAAATCGAGAATCCGGTTGTCTCTAGAAATTTCGATATAATTAGGAAGATTCCGGTCTAAGAAGGTATAAATTCAGTTTTTTTGAGTAGAAAGCTCTCTTATCTAATAAGTCTTTCAGACTAATAACTCGCGCCTGAGTTTGTAATTGTAATTAATTTAATCGGCATAGTTGTGTTGTCGTGTATTGTGTTAAAATGGAAAACAAAAAAAAAATTGTAGCTATAATGTAATTAGATAACATTTTGAATTTTTGAGATCAATTAAACTCAAGTAAGTAAAGAAGTAATTGGAATATTTTCAATTCAAAGGTATGGTTTTGAAGTTTCTCAGAAAAAAACTACAATTCACATTTTACGTGTTTCGGATTGGATTCGAACCTACCCTCGTCAGTGCCCGGCTCGAATCTTTGGGCAGACACGCTATCGATTACGCCGTTGAGGCGATAACAATTTCAAAGTTGAAACTTCTTCATCACTTATTTATTTTACTTAAGTTGAATTTTTCCTCTGTCATTAGACTCCATATTATGGAAATGCTTTCACATTATATGGGATTTTTGCATTAAATTTCTAGACAATACTTTGTGTGAATTCATAGAATGGGGAACATTTCTATTCTAATTAACATCCTAAGTCACGATTGTATAGTCATTATTGATTGTTTCCAATCAATGTGAAAATCAATGGCTGACACTTGGTCAATTTGTAGTTCTACATGTATTAACATTAGACTACATTAAGGGAATTTAAATTTCATTTTGAATTTTTGAGATCAATTAAACTCAAGTAAGTAAAGAAGTAATTGGAATATTTTCAATTCAAAGGTATGGTTTTGAAGTTTCTCAGAAAAAAACTACAATTCACATTTTACGTGTTTCGGATTGGATTCGAACCTACCCTCGTCAGTGCCCGGCTCGAATCTTTGGGCAGACACGCTATCGATTACGCCGTTGAGGCGATGACAATTTCAAAGTTGAAACTTCTTCATCACTTATTTATTTTACTTAAGTTGAATTTTTCCACTGTCATTAGACTCCATATTATGGAAATGCTTTTACATTATATGGGATTTTTGCATTCCAATTACTTCTTTACTTACTTGAGTTTAATTGATCTCAAAAATTCAAAATGAAATTTAAATTCCCTTAATGTAGTCTAATGTTAATACATATAGAACTACAAATTGACCAAGTGTCAGCCATTGATTTTCACATTGATTGGAAACAATCAATAATGACTATACAATCGTGACTTAGGATGTTAATTAGAATAGAAATGTTCCCCATTCTATGAATTCACACAAAGTATTGTCTAGAAATTTAATGCAAAAATCCCATATAATGTAAAAGCATTTCCATAATATGGAGTCTAATGACAGTGGAAAAATTCAACTTAAGTAAAATAAATAAGTGATGAAGAAGTTTCAACTTTGAAATTGTCATCGCCTCAACGGCGTAATCGATAGCGTGTCTGCCCAAAGATTCGAGCCGGGCACTGACGAGGGTAGGTTCGAATCCAATCCGAAACACGTAAAATGTGAATTGTAGTTTTTTTCTGAGAAACTTCAAAACCATACCTTCGAATTGAAAATATTCCAATTACTTCTTTACTTACTTGAGTTTAATTGATCTCAAAAATTCAAAATGAAATTTAAATTCCCTTAATGTAGTCTAATGTTAATACATGTAGAACTACAAATTGACCAAGTGTCAGCCATTGATTTTCACATTGATTGGAAACAATCAATAATGACTATACAATCGTGACTTAGGATGTTAATTAGAATAGAAATGTTCCCCATTCTATGAATTCACACAAAGTATTGTCTAGAAATTTAATGCAAAAATCCCATATAATGTAATTAGATAAGTTTAAAAAAAAAAAAGGAAACAAAACAAAAATAAAATTATTAATAAAAAGGAAAAGCTTCAGATAAAATAAAAAATTTTTTTGTTTGATTAAATAGCCTTGTGTATGCTATACATACCAAGGCCCTCTAAAATTGTGTATCTATGTTGAGTATTATTAAATAATAAAAAAAAATGGAAAAAGAATAATAATCTGTTAAAAGAAATATAAACTCAAATGAATTTGTACAATCCCTAGTTAGTTATTGACAGTTACTAATTAAATTATTAACCATATAGTGATTGTTAAGTTAATAATATATTTTGATATATTATAATTCATGCACCTATGAGCATGAAATTAGTTTATTGCTCGAAGTCATGCTGGAATGTGTAAAGTTATGTGTCATGCAGAATAAACATTTTTAAAGTTTATTAAACATATTATTCAAATAAAATTTGGGTACACGTAGGCAACAAAATTATAATTGCGTGTATAGTCTCATGTCAACGTTATTGCAAAGTTTTTTTTATTTTGAAGACATCCATAAGAAGAATTAATAGAAGCTCAAAAATTTGTATACTTGCTGCGTAATTTTGGATTTAATCTTATGTTGTACCTGTAAAGAGAAATTTATTTAGTTTTATTTAGTACCGTTACACGTTACTTAGGAATGATTAACTTCTTTCGACGTTTTTAACCAGGTGCTGCAGCCGGCCAAATTTTACTCAACAACTCATAAAGGGATATAAGAAGAATAGTAAAATTCCAATTTCATGGACACCTGAGTCCATTCAAGCCTTCGATAATTGTAAAGATAAATTATGTAATGCCACTCTTTTAGCTCATCGTCATCTTCAGTTCGACTAGCAATTATGGTCGACGCATCTGATACGGTGATAGGAGCCATAGTGTAGCTTGGCATACTTGTTGAAGAAACCTGGCAACCACTCAGTTTCTTCTCGGTTCGTTTTAATGATGCCCAAATGAAATATAGCGCTTATGATAGAGAACTTCTCGTGGCGTATTCAGGCATCAAGCATTTCAGGTATCTCCTGGAAGGTCGTGAAATTACACCATTCACCGACCACAAACCTATAATTTTTGCTTTTAAACAAAATTTAGAAAAAGCGTCTCTCCGTCAATTCCGCCATCCGGATTTCATTGGTCAATTCACAACTGAAATGCAGCCTATTTTCGGCGTCGACAATGTCGTGGCTGACGCGCTCTCTCGCATAGATCAAAAACTCATTCCAGAGAAAATTGATTATGCTGCCACCGCGGACGCGCAAAACAATAACGAGAGATTTCAAAATATTCTTCAAATACATGATGTAGTGAAGTTTAATTCTTTCGGCTGTGAAATGTTGCATATCGTTGTGTGGACGAAAAAGGTAGCAACCTAGGCGTATATCACCTGAAAGATATTCAAAATTCATACGCAAAGCATGTTTAGTTTTTCCTCTAATCCTTTATTTTATATCTTTTGCCCGGCTTGAGACTTCTCATGGGTTGTAGGGCAGCACCACGATTTGTAACTCCAATTTAACAAACCTGATATTCTTTTCACATAAATAATTTCTATGAAAAAGGTCCTAAAGAAAAGCCATTACAATTAAATAAAATAATTTGATTTATTAATAAATATATTGGAATTATAAGGTTCTATTTTTTTTTGGTGATACGGGAAAAAATTTTTGTTGTTTGATTATTCCGGGATTATTACTTTTACCTTCAATAATAGAACATATATATTTAACCTTGTATTGTTTAAACCAAGTTTGTTTGTAAAAAAATTTAATTTTAATCAAATGAAATTGAGGTGAGAAGTTCGGCTGTAATTCTGTTATATTGAAGAATAGTAAAATAATTTAGTTAAAGAATAGTTAAAAAAAAAACTTAAGTTATAATCACACTTAAAGTTAAAAATAATTCAAAACTAAAAATTAAAGTTAAAGGTTTTTTTGTGGTTGATGTGCAACCCATTGAGTTTTAAATTTTATTTAAGAAACCTCGTCATAAAGTTGATTTCAATTACAGCTATAACGACAATTTATAAATCAACCTTTTTTATATCAGATAATATATCAGCTTTTTATATACTGATATACAATTTTATATTAGCGGGAATATTATGTTTGATGTTACGGAAAAATACTAATTTGAACTAAAGACGAATTAATTGGAAAACTATTATTGGAAAACTACTAATTGATGAAATTGGAACAAATTTATGGTGCTCGATAGAAAATAATGCTGTCCGCAATCTAGCCTAAGTTAATGTGGTTTAGATCTGGAATTTGAATCAAGAATTTCAACAAATTGGTTACTTTGGGAATTTGAATTCTAGTTCTGGTTGCCGTCATCATTACTATTGAAGTTTTTTTTCATCATTAACTTGGATTGGATTACTAAACTATATTCAACAAACATTTAATTACATTCAGCGCGGAGCCATATTTAAGTTTGTAGGACGCATCTCCTGGTGATAAAGAACAATGAAGTATATTCGATTAATTTTTATAAACTAAATTAACAATGCATTACATAGTTTTTAATTTTTATTAAATTAATTTTATGTTGAATTTATTTAATTTCTTTTTGTAATTCAATTTCTCTCTCTATTTCGATTCTAGTTTCTTTCAGCTAAATTCAGGTTTCCACAAGCGCTTGAAGGACAAAGAATTGGCGGGAAACTAGTTAAACCAGGTTTGTTTTATTTATTTAATTATTTATTTTTTTTAATTGATATCTAGTTACTAGTATAATTGAAAAGAAAAAGTTTTTAAAATCAAATTTTTTTAAATTCTGAAATACTTAAAATTTAGTTTTCTTTAAATTTAGTTTAAATTTAATTTATTATACCAATCTTTAAATACGATAATTGAAATTTTTAATAATGATTTATGTAGAATACAAATCCCGTTGTTTTGTTTAATAAATATTATTTTATTTGGTAATTTCTAATTTCTTTTGTTTTGTTGTGTATTAACATGATGTAGTGAAGTTTTTTTTACTTATGTCGTCACTGTCTTATCCCTTACCTTCCCATTCCCTGCGATCTTTAATCACACGTTTATGTTCAAAAATACTTCCCACGCCCACAACTAAACAAACTCGGAGCACCAGATCGCATTTGGACCTCTGAACGAGTGGAAATTATTCGTAGCACGCTTCGCGCGGGCTACAAAATTTTAAACAAAATATTACCACCAGTGCTATCTTGTAGGATATTTTTGATTTTTGTGTTCTCACTATCGTCGAACGCTGCCGCAATTCTGTTTCCTAGCTGTGTTAAATTGGCAGCATTGCTCATATTCTCAATTTTTTTTTGTACTGTAAATTCCGCACTTTTTAATCTGTTAATTTACTAGTTTCTCTAGTTCTTCTGGCGAATCACTGGTGAGGGAGTGTTATGTGGTGACTTTATTTTATTTAATCGTTTGATTTATTTGAAAATCTATTTTAAATTCGTGTAGCAATAGATTAATAAAATTTTAGGTACATTTTTAAATCTAGTTTTCATTAAAATATGTTTTCATAATTATATGGATTACCAAATAAACTTAAATCAGGATTCGCAAAAAAAAGTTTATATAAGTTCGATTGTTTTATCGCACATAGAACCAGCCATATTCAATATTAAATTTTTTTAATTGATCTGCTACACATGCTGCTTAATTACTTCGAATTCAGTTTTCTTTTCAAAATTTAAATAATTTCAAAATTTAAATAATTGTTTTTTTCAATTCGTAAAAATTATCCAGAAAAGAGACTCATTCTCGAACCACAAGGTTATTATAAGTTGAGTTGATTGCCTTATTTTCAAAATTTGTAACAAATTAAATTAAAATTGGATTTGAAGTAATTCAGCAGCATATATAGCAGATCAACTAAAAAAAATTTAATATTGAATATGGCTGGTTCTTTGTGCGACAAAACAATCGAACTTATATAAACTTTTTTTGTGAATCCTGATTTAAGTTTATTTTACCAAGAGAGCAAGAGATCAATCTACTTTAAAGAAGCTATTAGGACACGAAGCAAATATATTGTAGCACAAATTACAAGCTTTAATGGCATATACTAATCATGTATGATGTAACGCACGGTCTTTGTCAAGCATTATTTCTTTGAGCAAATAATGGCACGGGTATCAAGAAATATGCCATAAATATTGATTGTGATGCATTCTTTGGTATCTGTGTTATTAAGTGATACTATTGACTCTAAATCTGATGTCAAAATCTGTCACTGGCTTACGCAGGCCTGATACTATGAAGTTCAAGTTTATTGATTGATCATAAAATTAAATTCTAATTCTAATTTAATATATTATTTACAATAAATAATTTTTTCTTAAATAAAAAAATTAAGTAATCCGCGAATTTTTATCATTTATGCTTTCTAAATACAAATAATATTATATTAATACAATTAATTTTATAAATTTGAATAATAATGACAATTCAACAAGCACATAAAAACAGGATTTGATATATTTAAATAAAATCAAACAGAGAATAGAGAAAAATAGTATATTACATACTAATGTAGAATGGTAGGAGACGCAAGCGACTACTATGAAAATTCATTCACAGGTTTGTATTTTTTTTTATTTACAACCATTGAAACAAAAGAATTAAAAAATAAATTGAAATCAAACTTTTTATTTTTTTTCCGATTATGAATCCGATTTAAAAGCAAGCTACAGACCTCAATCAAATTGACAATCAATCGAAAACGAAAATAAACGAAATAAAATTTTAATGTAAAAATCCCCCAAATTTTATTTAGTTTATTTTCGTTTTCGATTGATTGTCAATTTGATTGTAGGTCTGTAGCTTGCTTAACTCCAAATTATTTTAATCTAGTTGGCTCAAATTTCTAACAATAATAATTTTTCAAGCTAACTAATTCAAACTCTACTAAAAATCTAGTTAACAAAATTTACTCGGTTTCTGAATCTCCCAACTTTAAAAAGTCAGTAATAGCCGTTTTATTCATATTGTTGTGAATAAATTTGTAAGCTCCTACAGTAGTGAATGAACATCTTTTTGGAGACGGATTATATATAATTAATTATTTGGAAGAAATTTAATTTAAAGTTAAATATTTGAAATATGTTGCAGTTGAAGTTAAATATTTTAAATATTTCCAAACGACCCTCGTTGACTCGCAAGTCATTGGTTTGCGATCACCTTCATTTACTCAAAATTCTCTAATCAAAACTCCATATATATTTTGTCTAACCTGTTTTGTTATCCGATTTCTGATATCCGATTTCCGATTTCTATTTGTATATATAAGATTTAAAATAAAAATAAACTAGTTAGTTGCTTCACTTCACTTTCATTGAAAATCAAAAGCTTGTTTCATTTTGTAAAATGTATTGGGTTTATCTTTATATCAAAACATTTTTTCGAGTAATTGTAGCTTTGTTTTGTTGTTTTTTTATTAACATATATGATCTATACACAACAATTTCATCCATTTGTAGAAAAAACAAAAATATTAATGGAAAAGTTGTACTGGTTTGTAAATAAATATTTTAGGAAAATTACATAAAATTACATTTAATAATATATAATTAGATAACTGGTGGTGGCAATGGATTAGGCCGTGAAACCGCGTTTCAAATAGCAAAACATGATTGTATAATAGTGATCGCTGATATTGATTTAGAAGCGGCTGAACGAACAGTTAATGAATTACATAAATTATACAATGTGACTGCCTTTGCCTATCATGTTGATGTTAGTGATTATAATTCTGTGTCATCGTTGCAAGAACAAATAAAAAAAGATGTTGGTATTGTCAATGTTTTAATCAATAATGCTGGATTGATAACGTTCATTTCGTTGATGGAGAAGGAATGGACGGATGTTGAAAGAGTTTTAAATGTGAATTTACATTCTCATTTTTGGGTCGGTTTATATCCATGTATTATTCGTTCTATTATTGATTTGCTACTTTTATAGACGACACGAGTGTTTCTCCCTGATATGATTAACCAAAAATCTGGTCACATTGTTGGAATATCTTCAATGTTTGGATATTTTCCTGGTCCGTATACGATCACATATTCAACAACGAAACATGGAATTAATGGCTTCATGAAATGTTTGTCACATGAACTGTATTATGAAGGACATAGTGATTATATCAAAACAACATTGGTTTGTCCATATTTCATACAAACACGCGATGATCTTGCAGAAAACTTAAACTTAGAAGTTCCCGCTTTAAAAACGAAAGATGCAGCAAAAAGGATTGTCAAAGGAATTTTAAAAGAAGAAGAGGAAGTGAAGATAGTGAAATTTTCTTTTATTGCTAATTTAATACTGTAAGTTATCGAAAATACCTCACAATATACGTCATCCATTTTCGTTTTACAAATATTTGGTTATTTAAATTTAATTTCAGAATGACATCATCGAGGGTTTATAGATTTTTATTAAAGTTCGTGTTTAAAAGTGATACAATGAAGAGTGAAAACTTTAAAATTACGTGTTAAACAGAAAACAACTATTGTATATGTTGATATACAGAAGGTCCAGCAAAAACAATTCTATTTTTTCAATGAATTGCAATTATTTTAATTAATAAATACCGAACAAGTAGTTCGTTTTCATTGCAGTAGTGTGTATGTAGATTGGGTTTTTAAACTTTACTTTGGAATATGTTCGGGTTACACAATTTTATCTTTTAATTAAATTTTTATATAAGACTTTGGACGATAATTAAAAAAAAATGTGAAGAAATAAAAGCTGTGTATACCGTTGTTCCACAACCTTTGAAACGACTGCAAGGAAATCAACACAAGGTATTAAAAAAAATAAAAATATCACGACCCATAAATTTATTTAGTTAGCAACTGAAACAACTGAAAAATTGTATGCAATTTTTATTAAGTAAAATCGAACGGACATTTTGATGACAAATTTTTTTGACTAGAACTATCGTGAATATCGTGAAATGGTCTATTTGAATGAGCGATAGAAATAAGAGTATTTTCAATTGCATATTGATTTTTACTAACTAAAATTGTTTTCATTATTACACACTTTTATTTAAATTGATTTTTAACAGTTGTATTGGTTACTTTTTTGTTATCAATTTTTAGTAACCTCCCATTATGAGAGTGGCACCAAATTTAAAAGACAAGTTTGTTGGAGTAGTCTGTACGCGTTTCTAATAGTTTTAGAACAAAAAACTTAATACATAAAACTGAAAAAAAATCAAAATTTTCTCCATTCTATAAAAGCAACAGCAATTACTCTGAAATCCATACAATCTGATGAACCCGTTTCCAGCTTAGGTCCAATACAATACAATTTGTATTGTATTTGTCAAAACCCTCGATATATTCTAAGCCTTTTTTTTAGCACACAAAAATGGTGAACCAAATATAATACACAAACACAATATTAAAAGAATTTAGAGGTTCAGCATATGGAAGTTGTATAAATTAGAATACTATTTAACTAGAAGTTTTGTTAGATAAATAATTTTCCGTTACAGTTTTTTACATAACTAAAAGTGGGCAGTCAATATAGAAAGGCCATAAATATGTAAAAAATGTGCAAATTCTAAATGCAAAATCTTAATTATGCAATAAGTATAATTAATAAGATTTTATTCAATTATTTTAAAGGATGTATAATAAATTATTTAAAATACGAAATGTGATGTAATACGCCCAATACGCTGACTGCGCCACCTCTTTTTGTTTTCCTGCAAAAAACTGTAACGGAAAATTCTTTATCTAACAATATTTTAGTTAAATAGTATTCTAGGCTGTACATCAAATTTTGTAATTTGTATTAAATTGTTTAAAAAAATATATATATACATTTATGTCCTTATTACAGTTTGGAAGCAAGCATAGTTATTAATAAAAGATTTAACATTCAAACATAATCTTTGTTTCTTTAGAACATCATGTTGTGTCACTGCAAAATATTTTGTTTTTTACAGGTTTTCTATACTGTTTAACAGTTTAAATTAATACCACCTTTATTAAATTATCAAAAATATTTGGTAGCATAATTGACTTAGTATTATATGCTTTTCCGCAGTCATCAAATAAACATTAAAAAAGTTGACTAAAACTTGGATAGAAAATATTTGTCCAACATATTTGACAGTCTATTATGGGCCCTAGTTAGGTAGCCTAGTAGATATATATCATCCAAATAATATTGTCACTCTAAACAAATTGCATATGAATTCGAATAAAAATTCTGTTTGCGTTGTCAATTCTTTCAGAATTACTAGACCTTTCTATCTACGTCGACTGATTTATACGCATTGATCACTTGCTAAAATTTAATTGTTTCACTTTCTAAAGTTTAAAGTTGAATAACGTTTGGTTTATGAAAAATTTGGTGCTTTAAGTTGCGAATATTTTTCGTTGGATTTTCCGGTTACGAAAAGTTTAACTTTAAATCATAAACTAAAGATTTGTAAACAAATTTATCCGGTAGCTGGTATCTGGTATATGGTATTCAGTTTGTGGTGTCTGGTATCTGGTATCTGGTATCTAGTATCTGGTATCTGTTATCTGTTATCTGTTATCTGTTATTTGTTATCTGTTATCTGTTATATGTTATCTGTTATCTGGTATCTGGTATCTGGTATCTGGTTTCTGTTATCTGTTATCTGGTATCTTAATATCTGCTACCTGGTATGTGATATCTGCTTTCGGGTATGCAGTATCTGATATCTGGTATCTGGTATCTAATATCTGGTATCTGGTGTCTGATATCTGGTATCTGGTATCTGGTTTCTGGTATCTGGTATCTGGTATCTGATATCTGGTATCTGGTATCTGATATCCGATATCCGGTATCTGGTATCAGGTTTATGGTATATGGTATCTGATACCTGGTATCTGGCATCTGGATATCTGGTATCTGGTATCTGGTATCTGGTATCTGGTATCTGGTATCTGGTATCTGGTATCTGGTATCTAGTATCTGGTATCTGGATTCTGGTATCTGGTATCTGGTATCTGGTATCTGGTATCTGGTATCTGGTATCTGGTATCTGGTATCTGGTATCTGGTATCTGGTATCTGGTATCTGGTATCTGGTATCTGGTATCTGGTATCTGGTATCTGGTATTTGGTATCTGGTATCTGGTATCTATAATCTGGTATCTGGTATCTGATATCCGATATCCGGTATCTGGTATCAGGTTTATGGTATATGGTATCTGATATCTGGTATCTGTTATCTTGTATCTGGTATCTGATATCTGTTATCTGGTATCTGGTATCTGGTATCTGGTATCTGGTATCTAGTATCTGGTTTCTGGTATCTGGTATCTGGTATCTGGTATCTGGTATCTGGTATCTGGTATCTGGTATCTGGTATCTATAATCTGGTATCTATAATCTGGTATCTGGTATCTGGTAGCTGGTATCTGGTATCTGGTATCTGGTATCTGGTATCTGGTATCTGGTATGTGGTATGTGGTATCTGATATCTGGTATCTGGTATCTGGTATCTGGTATCTGGTATCTGGTATCTGGTATCTGGAATCTGGTATCTGGTATCTGGTATCTGGTATCTGGTATTTGGTATCTGGTATCTGGTATCTGGTATCTGGTATCTTTTATAAAGATAGATAGATAGAAGGGGGTGGACAGGTTGCGCGAGGCGGAACTTGTCCTGGCACGCAGACTCTTCGGTCCATAGCGCTGTGTCCGAGTTTAGCCTCATAACAACTATTCCACAAACCTTTCTGTCTGGCTAATGAAATCCAAGACCGACTGTATGAGCGACAGTTTTACGGTGCTGGCCTTTACAGTATCAGAGCCAAAAATCCTAGCTCTAACATTAAAGAAGCCAAACACAAAAGTGCGGAGTCCTCCTCCTCTTCAAGACAACATCCACAGATAGGACTATATATAAGTCCCATCGTGAAGAGATGTTTATTTAAATGTTCATGTCCTGTTAGGACACCGATCACAGAGCTAAGAATTTTCCTCTTCAAGCTTAAAAGAAAATTAACATTTTTATCTGAAATGCTAAAAACATCTTACTTTGTCTGCCTGTTGATGACGCATTCCACAGAGCATTCATCTTAAGGTCCGCGTCATCCTTTAATAATGAGAAAGAAAACTTTTTGGATAACCCTGAAACGGGTTCTGGCCCAGAAAGCTTCATGGCGGCTCCCGCCCTTGCAAGTTCATCAGCTTTTACGTTGCCCGGAATGCCACTATGACCTGGAATCCAACGCAGCGTGATGTTGTTGAGTTGCGCTATCCTACAGAGGTTTTTTCTACACTCATTGAAGAGTTTAGAAGTAGTCTCTGGGCTTACTAGCGCCTTGATAGCTGTTTGGCTATCCGAACAAATGCAAATTTGTTTACCCTACAGACTCAAACGTGTTATTACGTATGTGAATTCATTGATAGCATACACCTCCGCTTGGAGGACTGTACAAAACCGTCCAAGCGAAAATTTATTGCCACTTATTGCTACATTATTTAATTCTAAGTACAACCCAGCTCCTGCACTTCCATTTAACAGTGAGCCATCCGTATAGAAGATGTAGATCTCACTGGAAGGCCAGTCAGACCAAGATCCCTCACATTCTTCTCTAGAAGAGATGATCAGTTCAGCGGGCTTCTCAAAGTTATATACTTTGGTCATGACGTCACTTTGCATATCTATATCAGGACAAACTGTCCGTAATATGTCAAGAATGTAACCATGACCGCAAGTTTTCCCTCTGTTTACCCACGTTCCTGCCACATGTTTTTCTGTAGACAGCCCTTTTAGCCATGTACTCCACATGTAGATGTAAAGGAGAAAGACCCAACATGGCATCCAACGACAGTGTTGGTGTGGTGCGCATTGAGCCACTTATACCTACGCATGCCATTCTCTGGATTTTATTTAACTTAGTACGGATGTACTGTTTATCCGTCTTAGGCCACCAGACAACACAGGCAAAAGCAAGTGTTGGTCTGATTATAGCTGTAAACCATAAGATGGTTTTGGGGACTGAGACAACAATTACTTCCAAAGGATCGGCGGCATTGCCAAAAGGCAATAACAGTGTTATCAATTTTTCTTTGTTAAACGACTATTCCAATTCCATCTTTTGTCGAGAATAATGCCTAAAAACTTTACCTCATCTGAGTAGCTTAACTGCATTATGAAAAGATACAGATTTGGTGTTGTAGGCACTTTCCTCTTGTTGGTAAATAAGACTACCTGCGATTTGGAAGGATGGACTGAAAGTCCTTGCTCCGCACACCACTCTTCAACCAACTTCAGTGAATTTTGCATCAGATCCAGAGTGCGAAGGTCTTTCTCAATTGCCATTATGGCAATATGGTCAGCGTAACCCTGAAAATAGGGTTCCAATTTATTCAGTCTGGACCATCCAAGACCATCAACTACCAAGCTCCACAGAAGAGGTGAGAGAACAACACCCTGTAGGCAACCTCATTTTACAGAAACTGAAACAGTTGTATTACCCATTTCCACAAAGGCAATGCGACAACTCAACATAGACACAATCCAGTTAGAGATCGTGAGGTTGATGCCATGTTGTGATGCCGCAGTCCTGATTGATTCGAAAGTGGCATTATCAAATGCGCCTTCTATATCCAAAAAATACCCAGAGAGAATTCTTTGGCATCAAGTGCTCTTTCAATTTTACTCACCAAATGATGCGTAGCTGTTTCTACCGATGTCCCTTACATAACGGTCAACCAGTCTTTCCAGAGTTTTGAGGACAAAGGAGTTGAGACTTATTGGCCGGAATGACTTGGCTTCACTGTAGTTGTTTTTACCTGGTTTAGGTATGGTAACAACTCTAGCTTTTCGCCATGCTTCTGGGACATATCCATATGCCAGACATGGTTTATAAATATTATGCAATGATTCAATGAGGCCATCCACATTATTTTGTAGCATGCATGGATAGATTCCATCAGCACCCGGTGATTTGAACGGGTTGAAGGAATCTATGGCCCATCTCAGAGATCTGATGTTCACCACATTCCCAGCCAAGATCCAGTTCTCTTTATCTGGAGAAACCCTAGGTTGTTCCTTCAAACCAGCAGTGGAACTGCTGCCTGGGATATGTGTACAAAGCAGATGTTGCGCCGTTTGTTCCACATATTCCGTATACCACCCAGTTGGCATAAGCAGTAATCCTGGTTGGTATTTGTGTTCCTTTGAGAGTGCTCTATGAAGCCTTGCTGCGACCATATAGCTCTCAATTGACTTACAACTTCTTCCAAGCAATCTCTCTCGCATCCCGGATGCTGTATTTATATTACCTTCGACTAGTACGGTAAGCGCTTCAGTCATCGGTATTATTTGTTCGCATGGCTATCTTTAAAGTTTCCTGACTGCAAATCTCAACTTTCTAAGTTTTCTGTTCCACCAGGATGAGTTTAATTCATAATTGAACGCCCTGATCAAAAGCCTTGACCATACACGCTTGAATAGGGTATGCAAAATTATTAATGTTTTGTTTACAGTTTATCAATGGATCAACGTCCAGAAACATTTGGCTAAGAAGTGATCTGTACATATCCCAATCAGTTAATTTGGGATTACTAAACCTTTCTTTTACCAATGTGTCGACCATATAAGATCAAAATTTATGCACTTGTGGTCTGAGGTGAGAATATCTTGCGATACTCTCCAATTTCGAACCCTTTTCACCAAAACTAGGCTAGTGAGGGTGATGTCAATTAGTTCCTCCCTAATTGCATTTCAAAAAGTGGCAGCATTCCCCTTATTTAGAATTTAAGGATCTGTACCATGAAGAAATTCAACGACGTCTGTTCTCCTTCTGTTATTATCTGAACTGCCCCAAATTCCATGATGCGCATTTGCATCGCACCCAAGGATCAAGGACAGGTTCTTGTTGCTGCAGAATTCCACCACTTCAACGAGTTCTTGGGTTGGAATGGTACCATCGTACGGTAAATACAAGGAAGCGATGATTACTTCGGTATCAACACCCTCGATCTTTGCCGTAATTTTAACAGCAACAGCATCTTTACCACTGCATTGGGGTATAAGAATACCAAAAATGTCGTTCGACAAATAACGCACGAACGAGGGTTCTTCGTAACTGTACTGACAAACAGCCTGCGTTGTTTACAATTCAGGCCAAGTATATGATTTTTATTGACCCATGGTTCCAGAATCAGAACTATATTTGTATACTGCATAAAAATTGCTTGACCCAATTCAGCGGAAGCAGACTTGTTATGCTGCAAGTTTATTTGTACTATTTTTAAGCTACCCATCAGATAAACTAAAAAACGCACACCAGAAACAAAAAGAAAACCAAAACTTGCACTTCAGCTTAGTAGTTAGACTTTGCCGTCGTGCTGTATACAGGGGATGGACCTCTACATAAAGCAGGTTCCGCTTAAACTTCGGGAAAAGACGTCACCGTCGCGGCCCTAACTAGATTGTAGGACCCTCCATCACATGACAAATTGTCTTGTTTGACCTGATTTGTATCCTGATTTGAAGATTTACCCACACTATTCACTACCATTTCACAATCTTCAGCTCCATCTTTCGACGTCACTGAGATGTCATGATCAACTTTAACACTTACTATTGCTTCAAGTCCAGCTTGAGCGATGTGTTTTAACATTACCGGCACGGAACTCTCTGCAGTGGGTGCTATGTCTCCTGTGACCTTGCTGTCCAAAGTGAAATTGAACCGTTGCATGCCGTAGTAAGGTTTCAGATCAATTTCCTTAATATTTTGTGCCGATTTTTCGTCAACACCACAGATTATACAAGCTCTTGGTTTTTGCTTTTTTATTTGACTGTATACCTCTCAGCCTGTCGTGTCCATACCAGGATTATATTTTTCTAGTCTGGTAAGAATTTTTGCAGAATTTTGGCAAACCAGGAATATACACCGTCGCTCTCACCGGTTTTGGAAGTTCGCTTTTCTTCTTTACAAGAAGATTAGCTCCCTCCCACACAGAGAGCTTAGAGGTAATTTCCTTAAGCCAGGTAACTTCCCGTTTGTTTTCACAAACTACTAGAGAAAAAGTTCTCCAGTAGGAAAAAGATGAGAAGCGAGGAAGCTCAGTTGAGCTGACAACCTCCTCATCTAAACGAAGAGTCAACGCAGCACGAAGAGTGCAGTGTTGCTCTTTCGTTAATGCTTCACTAGTCTGTGAGCCGTCAATAATTGCATACTCTACCTCAGGACCCGCTACAAACTTTGCATAAGACAAGGGTACTGTTGTAGAGCCACGATGCAATGTTTGTGGTTTGACCCGATCATCAGTAGAGAAAATTCTGCTTCCTGTAGGTTTTTTAGCAGACTGCCTCATCTGTGGTGCTGTATCCCCACCGTGTTTCCTCTTTTTATCGAGGTAATTAGCAGTTAGATTGTCTCTTAGACCTGACTGGGGAGCATCCTAGTGCTCCACTGGTTTACTTTGTTTTTTCTTAGCACGCCTTAACTTTTTGCGTTGATTTTTCGATAACGCATCTGCCCAGTGGCCTTCCTCTCGGCAGGTTGTTGATTGTTCACCTGTTTGTTGGGTGAACACCGGACTCGGTGGTAGCTTATCTATAAGCTCTTTTAATGCGTCTGCTGCTCTTGTAGATTCCTTGTCTGCATCAAAATTATCCATATTAACGGAAACCAAATCCAGAAACAGGTGAACAGAGCCACAACAATAGAAATCAAAATCAAAAAGAAAATAACCCGCGGAAAACGGAGTTGATACAAGAATATAGGAGACTCAAATTAAACTTAATTGCTATTTTTTTAATCCTTAATTAGATCGTTATTAATCTTTTCAATTATTTGAAAAAAAAAAAACAACAAAAAAAAGTCAACAAATAGGTAGATTTCGAGATCAGACAGTTTTGTGTGCCAGTAGAATCTGATGTATCAGATTAGTTTAAACAACACAAACTAATTTCAAACAGATATCGAAAAAATTTTAGAAAGAAAATTAGCTACATATAAGCAAAACTATATCTATCCAATTTTGCAACAAACGAATATCAAATCAAATAGCACAGAATATGTGTGTGACAATTTATGACATAAACCTATACGCTATGTCATATGTCGTCCAAGTACTGCAAAATATCAAAATAGTTTATTTCTAAGAAAAAAAATTAATTTCTTCTATTTAAACCTTTTTGTTTTTTTTTCATTGACTATTATAAGGTTTTTGGAAATTGTAGTTATGGATTGTTGCAAACTTTTTTGTTGAAGCCAACAAGTCAAAAACCTCTAACTGCAGAGGTTTATATTTATAAGAAACGGATTAAAATGTTTCCACAGATTCTAAATTTATGAAGTTTTAAAAAATATTATTATCCAAACGGCCGTTATAACGGATTAAAAAAACGAATTTTTTTTCTGGTATAAAGCCTCTAGTTATTTAACCATGTAACAGATTTTTTTGATTTACGAACTTGTCCAAGATATTAATAAAACACACATGTTTACGTAAGGTTTTTTGATCTGGCTCTACAAATGCGACCGTGAGAGTGCCGGTTGATTCAAACGCATTTTGTGTTTTACAAGCTTTTTTGTTGAAGCCGCTCACTCAGAAACCTCCAACTGCAGAGGTCTTTTTTTTTTTAAAGAAACTGATTAAAAAGGTTTCAAAGATTCTAAATTTATGAAGTTCTTAAAAATATTGGAATTCAAACGGCCGTTATAACGGATCTAAAAAACATAGTTTTTTTCTAGTATAAAGCCTCTAGTTTCTTAACCCTGTGTCGGATTTGACTGATTTACGAACTTGTTCAAAATATTAATAAAACGCACGTTTCAAAAAAGGGTTTTTTGATCTGGCCTTACAAATGCGACCATGAGAGTGCCGGTTGTTTAAAAAAAAAATTTTTTTTGCAAACTTTTTTGTTGGAGCCACTCACTCAGGAACCTCTAACTGCAGAGGTCTATTTTTAAAACAAATTGATAAAAAAGATTCCAGAAATTTTAAATTTGTTAATTTTTCAAAAATATTAGTATCCAAACGGCCGTTATAACGGTTTTAAAAAATCAATTTTTTTTAGAAAAAAGGCTCTAGTTCCTTAACCACGCGTTGGATTTTGCTGATTCATGAACAGGTCCGAGATATTAATAGAACACACATGTACAGAAAAGTTTTTTGATCTACCTCAACAAATGCGACCGTGAGAGTTCCGGTCGTTTTCGTTATATCTCATATCGTGTATATATATATATATATATATATATATATATATATATATATATATATATATATATATATATATATATATATATATATATATATATATATATATATATATATATATATATATATATAAATTTTTTTTTTTTTTTTTTTTTCGTCTCCGCTTATCATATATAGTCGTTTGGCACAAAAATTTTTCCGAAATTCCGAGATGAAGCCCATTGCAATAGGTAGATTTTTATATGAAATCTACCTAAAAGAGAAAAAAACGTATTTGTATTTATTGATTAAACTGTATATGATCGATCGACGGTCACTTTATTAATATTTATGAATGAATTATTGTTTGTACACTACAATGTTTTATGTTGAAACAAGATTTTCCTGTTTGTTTTAATTTCGTATGGATATTATAACATTCCTATTCAAATTAAAATTTTATTTCACTGATGATGAAGGACGATTATTTATGATCGTAAAACATTGATAGTTTTGTGATTTGTCTATATACATATATAATTTATTATTTTTTAAAAAAATTAATTAATGTTCATAAATAATTAAAAAAAAAATAATTTTTGAACTTTTCGTGAAAATTATAATTACTACAATAATTAATTAAAAAACGTTTTCTCCTTTTTTATTTTCACCAACGAAAATTGACAAAACTTTTTCAAGGAAAACTTAACGAAAATAGTAATACAAAATTTAAAAGAAAACTAAACTTAGAAATTATACAATTGAAAATAAATTGGAAGTAATATTTTCCTGATCAAAATTTAAACATTTATCAAGATTTTTAGAAATAAAATAGCTTTCAAATGCATCCAAATTGGAAGCTCTATTAACTTCTTTAATTAATTTAACATTTGCCAAAGAAACTCCCAAATGACATTCTGTCAAGGCATGATGTGCAATGCATGATTTTTCTGGCCGGTTAAATCTAATATGGCTCTTATGTTCTTTAAATCTTGTTTTTACACTTCTTTTTGTTTGGCCAATATAAATTTTAGAGCAATCACTACATTTGTATTCATAGATTCCTGATTTTTCTAGTTCATCAATTTTGTCTTTTGTGCTCCCTAAAATATTTTTTAATTTCTTTTGGTTGCCGAGTACTGGGAAGAAATTGTGTTTTTTACAAACGGATTTTAACTTATTTATAATTTTGGGTGCAAAAGTTATTTTAAATCTCTTTGAATAATCAGGCTTTTGTTTATTTTGACGAAATAATGTTGATAAACTATGTTTTTTATTTTTATTAGAATGATGTTCTACAATTTTGTCGATTACGGCAGGTCGATATCCGTTAATTATAGCTAAATTTTTTATGTAATTGTATTCATTCATATAATTTTGTATTGAAAGAGGAAGTTTACATAAACGGTGAACCATAGAATGAAAAGCGGCCATTTTATTTTGTGAAGAACAATATGAGTCACTAGTAATTAATCTATCAGTGTTTGTTGGTTTATGGTAAACAGCAATATCAATTTTTTCATTAACTCTATTTAATTCCAAATCTAAAAATGGAATTTTTTGATTTTCTTCAATTTCATAAGTAAAATTAATGGTACTATATTGCTCATTTAAAATATTATTTAAAATATTAAGTAATTTAAAATATTAACAAAAATAAAAAACATAGTTTATCAACATTATTTCGTCAAAATAAACAAAAGCCTGATTATTCAAAGAGATTTAAAATAACTTTTGCACCCAAAATTATAAATAAGTTAAAATCTGTTTGTAAAAAACACAATTTCTTCCCAGTACTCGGCAACCAAAAGAAATTAAAAAATATTTTAGGGAGCACAAAAGACAAAATTGATGAACTAGAAAAATCAGGAATCTATGAATACAAATGTTGTGATTGCTCTAAAATTTATATTGGCCAAACAAAAAGAAGTGTAAAAACAAGATTTAAAGAACATAAGAGCCATATTAGATTTAACCGGCCAGAAAAATCATGCATTGCACATCATGCCTTGACAGAATGTCATTTGGGAGTTTCTTTGGCAAATGTTAAATTAATTAAAGAAATAGAGCTTCTGTTAATAGAGCTTCCAATTTCGATGCGTTTGAAAGCTATTTTATTTCTAAAAATCTTGATAAATGTTTAAATTTTGATCAGGGAAACTTCCAATTTATTTTCAATTGTAGAATTTCTAAGTTTAGTTTTCTTTTAAATTTTGTATTACTATTTTCGTTAAGTTTTCCTTGAAAAAGTTTTGTCATTTTTCGATTTTCTTTTAACTTTACTTTGTTTTGCATTGCTGAAGATGGGAGATAGTTTCTCTTGAAATGCATACAAAATAATTTTGTATTTTAAATATTGAAAAACTAGTGATATTTTTGTAATGTTCAAATACAATTTTCGTTGGTGAAAATAAAAAAGGAGAAAACGTTTTTTAATTAATTATTGTAGTAATGTTCATAGATAATTATATTGTTTCCAGTTATTCCAAAAAAAAGAAAAGAATTTTTACTAACTAGAAATACCTCGCATGTAAAGTTTGTATGTAGAATACTACCTGTTTCCTTGGATATTGTTGTTGTGGCGGTTGTTTCAAGAAGACCAAGAAGATCTAAACACTACACTATAACACTATCACTGATTATCGTATTGAAACGTATATTTATACACAGGCTTTAAAGAATAATTTTTTTTTTTTTTTTTTTAGGCGTGCATGCTCCATGTAGGAGCATTCCCAGGCTTATCAGCTTTGAATATTCACCACGGTCGTTCGCAACAGCGACATAATTACCATGGCAGCCGATTTTTTTAAGGTCGTTTATTACGTCAGTCTCCCATTGTAGTCGTGGTCTTCCTCGTGGTCTACCACTCCCTGGGGTACTAACGTACATTTTTCTAATCATTCCAGACTGTGAATCGGCTCGTAGAACATGCCCAAACCAAGCAATCCTATTAGAACGGATACAACCTATTATATCAGGACCCTCAAGAAGGTCTCTGATCTCAAAGTTATACCGGGTTCTATACTTCCCATCGTCTGTCTTAAGTGGACCGAAAATGTAGCGTAGGATCTTACGCTCAAATACAGATAAATGCGATTCGTCATTTTGTGTAAGGGTCCACGTTTGTGACCCATACATCACAACCGGTCTAATCAATGTCTTGTATAACTTGAGCTTGGTGTTAGTTGATACATACGGTGATCCAAGGAGAGGTTTAATTGAGTAGAAAGTTCGATTACCTGCAGCGATTCGAGCTTTAATATCTGTAAGTATGCTGTTGTTTGAGTCAAGCATTGATCCCAAATATTTAAAAGATTCAACTCCCTCAATTCGTTCATCGCCGCACATCAAATCTTTCTTCTCAGACTCTCTTGAAACATTCATATGTTTGGTTTTATTGTAGTTAATTTGAAGACCAATTTTTCTAGCTCCACTCTCAAGCGACTTAAAAGTCTCACTCATAACAGCTTCACTTCGGCCGAGGATGACAACATCATCAGCGTATGCAATCATCTGTACTGAGTTTATTGACAAGATATTGTTGTTAGTCGGTAGTTTCTGTACTGTCATTTTGCATAGTGATACCAGTTTACCAGGAATTCCCATTGACACCAGAGCAGACCATAGAGTCTCTCGTTCGAGAGAGTCGTAGGCCTGTCTGAAATCAATGAAGAGTTGGTGCACTGGTATGTTGAACTCTCGGCACTTTTCCAAAATCATCCTTATCGAGAAAAGTGCATCGGTGGTACCTCGGCTCCGCCGGAAACCACACTGATATTCTCCAAACAGTTGTTCAGCAAAAGGATTGATTTTGGATAGCCAAATGTAGGAAAAGATCTTATATGCTGTGCAGAGGAGAGCGATTTCTCTGTAGTTTGCACATTGTAGGCGATTACCTTTTTTATGGATTGGTATCAGCATAGCTGTGTTCCAATCCTGTGGCATGGTTTCAGTCCTCCAGATCATTTGAACAAGTTCAAACAATCTTGAGGATAGAGTTTCCCCACCATGTACAATCATTTCGGATGGGGTCCCTGTTGGGACCCACCACATTTCCATAAGAGATATCTCTTCCAACCTGTCCATTAAAGTCACCAAGAACCATAATGAAGTCACGTGTGGGTGTTTGTTTCATAACCTCTTCCAGTGATATGTAGAAATTATCCTTCTCGTCGACGGTCTTAGCTTCAGTAGGTGCATGCACGGCAATAAGAGAAATATTGTTATATGTACCACGTACACGTAGGTAGCAGATCCTCTCACTGACCGGGATGAATTTCATCACGGCTTCTTGTATGCATGCACCGACAAGAAAGCCAGTACCAAATTCTCTTCGAGAAGGATGACCACTACAGTATAGAGAGTGACTATCCAAATCTTGTTTTCCGATTACTGGCTGTCTAATTTCTTGTAGAGCAATAATATCCATCCTATACCTCTCAGCCTCTGTTTCTAGACTTGTAAGAGCATCAGGAGCGCTCAGGCTGCGCACGTTCCACGTTCCGATTCGGTAGTCTGGTCCTTTTTCACGTCCAGGTAAAATTCTGTTTTTGTCCGGGTCTGTTATTCTTTTCTGATAACCAAATTTAACCTTAGGCCCAACCCAAATTGTCGTGAATGGGTCCGTTCTGCATATCAAGGTCACCAGAAACAACCTTTTTACACGTTTATATAGCGAGCCGCTTGATTCAAGACAGACGCCCGCTCCAAGCCGCCCCTGACATGGAGAACAGACGCTTGAGTCGCATTGGTTGTAAGGCGCCAATTCGCCGTGATGTAGCGTCATTGACTAAGCAGTTTTTACTCTGCTTGTCTCCAATACACCAACCTAATTCTGTCACCATTACCCAGCCAGCACGGCGTGGACGTCGAATTTCGGATTTCGCTACCCTTAAAGAATAATAGTAACTTGAAATATACCTCTTAAAGAATAATAGTAACTTGAAATAACTATAGGACTAAAAATTCTTAGTTTTGATAATTGATATATATATATATATATATATATATATATATATATATATATATATATATATATATATATATATATATATATATATATAACTGAACAATATTAACAACACTTCACCAGTCACCACACCGGTAAAAATAGGCTTATTGCTTATTAAATTTAAATTTAATTTGCACAAAAAATTGAAAAAATTGAAATTCAAATAAAATTGAAAAAAACAAAAATCGACCGCATCGATTGAAAGTCGGAACCAAACTCTTGGTATGGTATCTGGTATCTGGTTTCTGGTATTTGGTATCTGGTATCTAGATTCTGGTATCTGATATCTAGTATCTGGTATCTGGTATCTGGTATCTGGTATCTGGTATCTGGTATCTGATATCTGGTATCTGGTATCTGGTATCTGTTATCTAGTATCTGGGCTCTGGTATCCTTTATCTGGTATCTGGTATCTGGTATCTGGTATCTGGTATCTGGTATCTGGTATATGTTATCTAGTATCTGGGCTCTGGCAGCCTGTATCTGGCATCTGGTATCTGGTATCTGATATCTGGTATCTGGTATCTGGTATCTGTTATCTGGTATCTGGTATCTGTTATCTGGTATCTGGTGTCTGGTATCTAGTATCTGGTGTCTAGTATCTGGTTACTGGTATCTGGTATCTTATACATGGTATCTGGTGTCTGTTATCTGGTACCTGGTGTCTGGTATCTAGTATCTGGTATCTGGTATCTGGTATCTGGTATCTGGTATCTGGTATCTGGTATCTGGTATCTGGTATCTGGTATCTGGTATCTGGTATCTGGTATCTGGTATCTGGTATCTGGTATCTGGTATCTGGTGTCTGGTATCTGGTATCTGGTATCTGGTATCTGATATCTGATATCTGGAATCTGGTATCTGGTATCTATTATTGAAATATCATTTGCGAACTCTTTGATCTGAAAACAATCAATACCTGTGTTTTGGTTGAATTAAAATTGACTAAATTTTTGTCATCTCAATCGACGTTTTTTAGGTCCTCTTTAGCTTTTATGGCAGCCTCTCTCAGGGTAGTTTTTATTCGTTTATGCATTTTATCCTTAAATAATAGGGGGACGAATGTCATGTGCAGTGTACTATCATCTGCAAAACTATTTATTGGATTGCTGATGAGTTTCTAGAGTTCATTGATATAATTTATAACTAGAGTAAGGAATAATGAGCCTTACTGATGGTTACACCAGCGTTAATTAACTTATGCTCAGAAGAAAAGCCATAGATGGATACTGAAATGTATCGGTTGGTGAAAAATTTTTTAATCAGCTTTAAAACTGTGGGGTGAAATTGTACGCAACGAACTTGTTCATCAGGTTGGCATGCCAGCTTCGATCAAATGCTTTTGAAATGTCTAATGTGATAACGAAACTATGTTTCACCATGCTGCTCCAACGATGGGCTGCAAAGTTCAATTTGTTCCTATTTTTGCAACGGGCTAGATATTGGCTGACAAGCACGAAGGGAGAATACCCGATTTATAGAATATATAGAAAATTTTGGTAAGAATCCTTACGCAACAGTATACGCAAGTTTTTTTGAAAATGTTTTTAGAATAATAGGAGGAATGTTGTCCAGACCATGTTGGTATTTAACCCTCTTAAGATTTTTTCGACAATTTTGGTTTCGAAATCAAGATTTTTCATACTAACTCCTGACTACTGGATTTAGCGTATTTCTGTAGGTGTTTCCAAAACGATCGAGTTCAAAGCAAAGTGTTCCGTGAACAATGTGGCTATTCTTGCTGTGTCAGTGACGATAAAACCACCGTCAATAATAGGAGAAATAGAAGATTTGGAATCAGATTTTAAAGGATTAATGGCATTGTAAAAATTTCGTTTCTAAGGGCCAATCTGGCTGCCTTGGAACACAAATATTTTTGTTGGGGTTTTATTACTGTGAATGAGACGAATTTATTGATACTAAAACATTTTGGTCATTCAAAATTTTTACTATATTATTATTACTTCGGTCTGAAAGACCTAAGTATTACATGCATGAGCTAAAAGTGAAATTCTTACCCCCATTTTTTTTGGCATTTCTGGACGGCTGAAGGGATTTTAAAATCTTTGGTTTCTGAAAATAGGTACACTCAATGGTAAGAGCTGAAAGGACAATGTGTTCGGTAACTGTACCGGAAGTGTGTCAAAAAAATCGTCAAGTGTGTCAAAACAATGAAATATGCATTTTTTGCATAAAAAACGTTCATTTTAAGTGATTATGAGTAAAAACAAAGAATGCGGAGAAATCTTGATGGTCGGGATTTGTATGTGATACCAAAAACTAGATTATTGCATTGTAAGTTTGTCAAAAAAAGGTTGTCAAGTGTGTCAAAAGAAAGATTTTTATTTATTTTTTTACCCAATTTTTTGGAAAAAATAAAATTAATTATTTATATGACATGAAATTTTATTAATATTATTGAGAATTCTGGCATTATGTTTGTAAAAACAATAATTTCAATTGTGTCAAAAAATGATTTCATTTATTTTGGATTTTTGAGATCAATTAAACTCAGGTAAGTAAAGAAGTAATTGGAATTTTTCCAATTCAAAGGTATGGTTTGAAGTTTTTCAGAAAAAACTCCAATTCACATTTTTTGTGTTTCGGATGGGATGTAAAAACATTTCCATAATATGGAGTCTAATGACAGTGGAAAAATTCAACTTAAGTAAAAAATAAATAAGTGATGAAGAAGTTTCAACTTTGAAATTGTCATCGCCTCAACGGCGTAATCGATAGCGTGTCTGTCCAAGGACTCGAGCGGGGCACTGACGAGGGGTAGGTTCAAATCCCATCCGAAACACGAAAAATGTGAATTGGAGTTTTTTTCTGAGAAACTTCAAACCATATCTTTGAATTGAAAAAATTCCAATTACTTCTGTACTTACTTGAGTTTAATTGATCTCAAAAATCCAAAATAAATTTAAATTCCCTAAATGTAGTCTAATGTTAATACAAATAGGACTACAAATTGACCAAGTGTCAGCCATTGATTTCACATTGATTGGAAACAATCAATAATGACTATACAATAGTGACTTAGGAATTAGGATGTTAATTAGAATAGAAATGTTTCCCATTCTATGAATTCACACAAAGTATTGTCTAGAAATTTAATGCAAAAAATCCCATTTGATTTCATTTATTTTTTATCCAATTTTTTGGAAAAAAAATTTAGTTGCTTTTATGACGTAAATGGAATGGAAATTTTTGAATTTGTTATAGTTTTTGAAATATTTTTGGAATTTTGAAAAAAGTTTGTAGTTTTGATTTTGTAATAATTTTTGCAATATTTTTAGAATTTTGGGAAAAAGTTTTAATGTTTGATTTTGTTATAATTTTTGCAATATTTTTAGAATTTTGAAAAAAAATAGAAGTTTTGAATTTTATATATATATTTTTTGAATTTTGGAAAAAGTTTCAATTTTTGATTTTGTAAGAATTTTTGGAATTTTTTTAGAATTTTGAAAAATTTTAAATTTTTGATTTTATTATAGTTTTTGGAATTTTGAAAAAAGTCAATTTTTGATTTTGTAATAATTTTTGCAATATTTTTAGAATTTTGGAAAAAGTTTGAATTTTTAAATTTTTGGAGTATTTTTTTTTTTTTTTAATAAGATGTGTAGTAGGAATTACAAAATGTGTCACAACAACACATAGATAACTTTTAAGACGTAGGTCCCACAACAACATGCGTCTTGAGCTATAGGTGGACGCTTTTTTTAAATCTTTGTGGATTGAAGGCACTCGAGACTATTGATTCGGGCAAAGCATTTCATGTGTACGATGTACGCACAAAGAAATCCCTTTGCATTCTATTACTATGACAGTGAGTAATCTCGACAGTTCGACCGCCCGCACAAACCGATTGACGAGTAATACGGGGAAAAACATATGTCTGAGGCATTATGGACCTGATTTCATCCGAGCACTGCTGGTGACGATATTTATAAAAAACAACGAGATCAGCAACAGTGCGACGATGTTGCAGGGAATCAAGATCTAATGTTAAATCTCGATCACCAACAATTCGTATAGCTCGCTTTTGGAATTTAGAAAATTTAGGAATTTTGGAAAAATTTGGAATTTAGAAAAAGTATAAATATTTGATTTTATTCTAATTTTTGGAATATATTTGAAATGTTTCAATTGTTGATTTTGTTAGAATTTTTGCAATATTTTTAGAATTCTGAAAAAAATAGAATTTTTGAATTTTATATATATGTTTAGAATTTTGGAAAAAGTTCCAATTTTGGATTTTGTAATAATTTTCGGAATATTTTTAGAATTTTGGAAAAAGTTTGAATTTTTAAGAATTTTTGGCATATTATTGGAATTTAGAAAAATTTTAAATATTTGATTTTATTCTAATATTTGGAAATTTTTTGGAATTTTGAAAAAAGTTTCAATATTTGATTTTGTTATAATTTTTGCAAATATTTTTAGCATTTTGAAAAAAATAGAATTTTTGAATTTTATATAAATTTTTAGAATTTTGAAAAAAGTTTCAATTTTTGATTTTATTATAATTTTTAGAAATTTGAAAAAGTTTGAATTTTTGATTTTGTAATAGCTTTTGCAATATTTTTAGAATTTTGGAAAAAGTCTGAATTTTTAAGAATTTTGGGAATATTATTGGAACTTAGAATAATTTTAAATATTTGATTTTATTCTAATTGGAATTTTTTTGGAATTTTGAAAAAAGATTTAATATTTGATTTTGTTATAATTTTTGCAATATTTTTAGAATTGTGAAATAAATAGAATTTTTGAATTTTATATAAATTTTTAGAATTTTAAAAAAATATTTCCATATTTGATTTTGTAAGGATTTTTGGAATATTTTTAGAATTTTGAAAAATTTTAAATTTTTGATTTTATCATAATTTTTGGAGTTTCAATTTTTGATTTTGTAATAATTTTTGAAATATTTTTAGAATTTTGGAAAAAGTCTGAATTTTTAAGAATTTTTGGAATATTATTGACATTTAGAAAAAGTTTAAATATTTGATTTTATTCTAATTTTTGGAATATATTTGGAATTTTGAAAAAAGTTTCAATTTTTGATTTTGTTATAATTTTTGCAATTTTTTTAGAATGTTTGAAAAAAATTTTAATCTTTGATTTTGTAATAATTTTTTGAATATTTTTAGAATTTTGAAAAAAAGATTTTATTTAATATTTACAATATTTTTGGAATTTTGAAAGAAATATGAATTTGTGATTTTGTAATATTTTCTCGAAATGCTAAATGGATAGGTTTTTGAGTAGTTGGCTGAGTGTATCATCTTTTCCCTACATCATGTTAATTTATGATCTGTTATAATTTTCCGGCAACGTATTGATGTTTCGTGTTAGTTTTGAAATACATTTCTAAACAGATATAAAAAATACTTGGACTTTAACAAAGAGTTATGTTTGATATACATCGCTGCCCAAAACTAAAAACCATGTCCTCATAATAGTTTTTTGCCGAAAACTATATCAAAATCTTTAACCCAGACCGAAGTCTTGATATCCCAGAGCTGTGAGATTTCATCCCCTCCATATTTTTATATTTATTTTAACCCAGATAATATACCAACCTACCCAGGAACTCTGGAAGGTTGGTATATTATCTAAGGGAAGTAAATAATCAACATTCCCGGCGAACGTAGTAAATTATTTTTGACAAATGATCATTCGTTAGTACAATTAAAAGCATCAGACCTTTTGGTAGGTCAGATCATAATTTGATTTCCACACACTTAAATTTACAAGTTTTTAAGCCGTTTAAGGTCTTGTTTGGGATTATGATTATTATATCCTTATATATTATTATGATTATTATATCCTGGTCTTGTTTGGGATTATAAAGCTGCAGATTGGCAGGGACTTTGATATATCTTTAATTCAAACATTTCTGATTTTATTTTTCAGAAATAATACACCTGGGTGCGCAAGTTTATTCCAATTGATCGTTCCGAAGGGTTATCGGGTAAATGTAAAGGATTTCGAGTAAATATAAAGAAGCAATAAAATTAAAAAAATGCTTTTCAAGAGTATAACCAAAATAAAACTGATTAAAACCGAATAGGAAAAAATATATTATGTAGAAAATTAATAGATGCAGAGAAAAATCTTTTTATTACGGAAAAAGCTACTAATTTTGCTGAGCACCCAATGCAATTTTTAAAAATCCATTAGTGGAACCTAATTTGCAACCTGGAACTGGATTCCTGTAGTTTCTATCAAAATGGGGCTAACCATTCTTCGTAAACATATAATTTGGAAATGGTTTTACAAATTAATACTAAAAAGGCATCTGGGCCAGATATAGTATTCTTTCAGTTATTTTCAAAACATTTGTTAAGAAATTAGCATCAATCCTTACAAACATTGTCTATTTGTCATATAAGAAGGGGATCGGAAGCGCTTAATGACACAAAGTAAAATTTAATAGAGTCATTAAACATTGATTTAAAAACAGTTATGGATTCGGGTATTGTTAACAACGTTGAATTCAACACGACCAAAACTAAAGTTGGCTGTTTTTCTAGGTTATCAACGCCTAATCCGTTTTCATTAAAGTTTGATTCTTGAAGAAAAACTGATTTTCAAGAGAAAGAATCTGTTAAACTTCAAGTAGTTGATGTTGAAAATAATACGAAGTGGAATTTTCATATTTTTAGCTTGGCTGAGAACGTTGTTCTATTTAATATTTTTGCGTCGTTGTCGTAAGGATTTTAATAGCACATCGCGTCTTTTAATATATAAGTTATTTAATCGTCCCTGCAATGGAATATTGTTCTCACATAGGGAATGCAGCATACATAATTAGTTTGAAGTGTCTTAATTCTACACAGCAGAGAGCTGTTAAATGGATTAGCAATTCAAATCTTACTTGCTGTAATACTTGTATGTCGCTGATTTGACGGTGTTTTACAAATACATTATAGATGAATGAGCGTGTGTCTGGATCAAATCGATTTTTCCTAAGCCTGCAAACTTTACACGTTACACCAGAGCATCAATATCAGGCCATCTTTTTACTGTTCGAGTGACAAGATGTAGAACTGACGCTTTTTAAAGTGATTTTTTCACACAGTCTGGCATCTCTGAATAGCCTTACATACGTGGGTAAATTACCGATGGGGATAATTTTCATCCTCGAAACTTTAAAATTAGCGTCAAAAAATCCTCAAAAATTTGATCAATTCTCACAAACCTTAGTTCCGTAGCATCGTATCTTCTGATATTCAGAGACGTTAATCTTTAATTTATTATGTTTACACTAAACAATTCCTAACTTTAAATAACAAAAAAACATGCTGAAAAATAATCGGTTAGGGGTGGGTCTGAACCCGTAAACCTTCCAGCTGTGTGTGCCCATGGGGTGTGACCTTAGAGGTTACTTCAAGAACTACCCGTAAGGTTAAAAACTAACCAGTTTCTGGATAAGGTATACTGAAACACCACACTTACTTTATGGCTCACTTTGAATTCTGTAACTATGAAGCGGTGAAGTGTTAAAAATTTCTTTGTCTCATTTCATAAAAAAGCTGATCACTTCACCGCTGCACAGTTACTGAATTTGGCTGCCATGCAGTATAACAATACATTTTAATTGCATTGTCCAAAAATATGTTTTACAAACCATAAATTAAAATATAAAACGAAAAATTACAGAAAATATAATAAAACAAACTTTAAAAAAACGTCAACAAAAAGTGAATTTCTCAAATTTTGATAATAACTTATTTTTTCTCCATGATTCTATTTCTGTAGCCAAATTCTGTAACTGTGAAATGGTGAAGTGTTAAAAAAATTTTCATTTCGATTTTATCATTAATTTTTTATCGTTTTACCATTTTTGCGATTCTATATGCGATGTGAGTGTTATTTCGAATACTTTTTGACAAAAAAGCTGCTATAACACGCCCCTTTTTGATCTTATATCAATTTTTTTGACATTACGTATTCTATATGACAAAAAAAAGTGATCTTTTTTTACCCGAAAAATATTTTTCTGAATTTAGATTTTTTCAGAAAAGTCCAATCATATTGACGTTATAGTGTTTTTTGACGGATCAGGACACTCAGTATTTCTGATAGGGATCGGATGCAAATGCCATATTAGGACTTACCTTACTACACCTTGATCCGGCCCAGATCATAATAGGACATGCCTGAGCAAAATGGTAGTCGGGATTCTTTCCATATATAAATACTACGCTTGTTCTACTTTGTTCTTATTCTTTGTATAATAAATTCTTTGTTATAATGAATATGAAACTGGTTTGAAGCGTTAAGTTTGCCAAATAAAATAAAAGATTGGTCACAAAGCTAATAAAATGTTTAAATTTAAAAGTTAATGGCATATAATTTGCATTAAATCAATGAAAGTTAGTTTAAAAATTAAAGAGTGTTAGTGTTGAGCTTTTAAGTTTTAAAACTGACAAATATCATATAGAGTACAGCACACAAAACATAATATTATTTAAAATTCTGGATCATTTAATGTTGAACGTGAACGTACACAAAGACACAAGGTAATTTAAAATGGTATAAGAGTAAGTCAAAAGTACACAAAAATCTTATCAGCTATAGTTTTTATATTGAACCGATGATATAGAACCACGAAACCACGAAAGTATCAATACTACTGAATTTACTTTCTAATTGAATAAAACTTATCATTTTTGAAAATGAAGATTTCAGTATGAACCGACCAGTAGATCGGTAGAGTTTTGATTTGTTTAATTTAGCGAAATGAATTTTGTTTTTCTTTACATCAAAACAATTTTTCGTGTAATCGTAGCGTTATTTTGTTCTATTTTTATTAGCATATATGATCTATGCGCAGCAATTTTATTCATTTGGAAAAAATCTAAAAACATTAACGGAAAAATTGTGCTGGTTTGTGAATAAATATTTTTATCGATATAGAACATAAATTTAAGTTTTCTACTTTATTAATTATATAGATAACCGGTGGTGGCAATGGATTAGGTCGTGAAACTGCATTTCAAATAGCAAAACATAATTGTATAATAGTGATCGCTGATATTGATTTAGAAGCAGCGCAACGAACGGTTAAAGAATTACAAAAACTACATAATGTGACGGCCTTTGCCTATCATGTTGATGTAAGTGATTATAATTCTGTGTCATCGTTGCAAGAACAAATAAAAGAAGATGTTGGTATTGTCAATATTTTAATCAATAATGCTGGATTGATAACATTTGTCTCGTTAATGGAAAAGGAATGGACAGATGTTGAAAGAGTTTTAAAAGTGAATTTACATTCTCATTTTTGGGTCGGTTTATATCCATGTATTATTCGTTCTGTTATTGATTCGGTTTTTTATAGATGACACGAGTATTTCTCCCTGATATGATTGATCGGAAATCTGGTCACATTGTTGGAATATCGTCAACATCTGCATATTTTCCTTCTCCCTATATGATCACATATTCAACAACGAAACATGGAGTTAATGCATTTATGAGATGTTTGTCACATGAACTGTATTATGAAGGACATAGCGAGTATATTAAAACAACATTGGTTTGTCCATATTTCATACAAACACGTGAAGATCTTGCAGAAAACTTAAACTTAGAATTTCCCGCTTTAAAAACGAAAGATGCAGCGAAAAGGATTGTCAAAGGAATTTTAAAAGAAGAAGAGGAAGTTATTATAATGAAATTTTCTTTTATTACTAATTCTACACCGTAAGTTATTGAAAATGCTTCACAATATAGTTTATCCATTTTCTTTTTACATATGTTTGGTTATATTATTATAATTTTAGAATGTTATCATTGAGGATGTATAGATTTATTATGGAGTATTTGTTTAGAAGCCATAAAATGAAGAGTGAAAACTTTAAGATTACGTGCTAAACAACTCTATTGCAATTATTTTTCTAATGTTTATTAACACAGAAGATTTTGCAAACACAAAATAATTTTTGTAATGAATTATAAATTTAATTTTAGTAAAAACACGAAAAATAGTTCGTTTTCATTTGGAGTAGCATTTTTCAGTTCTATGTTCAATCCTTAGCGATCTCAACCATTTTCACATCAGAAAAAAAAACGGGCATAACGATTTAAAGCATTTATTCACACCAAAAATTTTGAAATTATTTCGGTGTTGAAAAAATTACTTCTGTGATGAAAAAATTACTTCAGTTTTGAAAAAACCTAAGTATTACATTCATGAGCCAAAATTGAAATTCTTACCCCCACTTTTTTGGCATTTCTCACCGTTTTAGGACCTACTGATTCTAAAAAGCAAAAAAAAAAACAATGTATGTCTGCAGTCCGGCCGTCCGTCACAACCGACGAAATCTCGAAAACCGCTTTACGGATTTCAAAAGTTTTTTTTCTAAAAATAGGTATACTCAATGTAAAGAGCCGAAAGAACGATGTGTTCGTTAAATGTACCGGAAGTGTGTCAAAAAAATTGTCAAGTGTGTCAAACAAGGAAATTTGCATATTTTTTGCTTGAAAAACATTCATTTTAAGTGATTACCTGTAGAAACATTGAATTTGAAGAAATCTTGATAAACGGAATCGGTATGTGAGACCAAAAAATAGATTATTGCATCATAAGTTTGTCAAAAAAATGTTGTCAAGTGTGTCAAAAGAAAGATTTTACTTCAGTTTATTTATTTTTTTACCCAATTTTTGGAAAAAATAAAATTAATTATTTATATGACATGAAATTTTATTATTATTATAGAGAATTATGACATTATAAGTTTATCAAAAATATGTGTGTCAAAAGAATGATTTTCATTTCTTTTTGTAGAAAATAATAAAATTAGTTATTTGTATGAAATGAAATGTAATGAACGATATTATTATTGAGAATTTTATTGTATTATAAGTTTGTCAAAAAAATATTGTGAAGTATGTCAAAAGAATGATTTCATTTATTTTTTTAGCCAAGTTTTTGGAAAAAAAATTTAGCTGTTTGTATGAGGTAAATGTGACATGGAAACTTTTGAATTTGTTATAGTTTTTAAAATACATATGTTTTGAATTTTGAAAAAAGTTTGTATTTTTGATTTAGTAATAATTTTTGCAAGATTTTGAGAATTTTGGTAAAAGTTTTTAATTTTTGATTTTGTTATAAGTTTTGCAATATTTTTAGAATTTTGAAAACCAAATAGAATTTATATATATATATATATATATATATATATATATATATATATATATATATATATATATATATATATATATATATATATATATATATATATATATATATATATATATATATATATATATATATATATATATATACTAGCGGGACCCGGCGTGCTTTGCTACGCCTATAAATAAAGTTTGTGTATATACATTTTGTTGACGTAGTAGCAATAATTTCAAAGAGTTGTAATGAGAAATGATCTATTTTTTTTTAAATATGAATGTAAAAGGATCAGCATTCTAGTTGATCAGTAAAATATAAAAAAAATAGTATTATATATACAACAAAGGATATATAAAAAAATACGCGATCAAATAAGATTTCAGGTGTGTCTCTATATAGAACATTAGAACATACGGAACAAAAATGGATTCACAAATTTTCACAGTGCTCATGCGGTTTAATATACGCTTTCTTTACCTGTGGTAGGTTACTAAAAACGTTGCAAAAAATTTTGATCGTTATGTGATTTTATGATCAGCAAGGGCAGTAAGAATAGCGACAATATATTCGATGAAGGTATAGAAGAAGTGATGCCAAAAAAATCAAAATTATTTGGATGTTTTTGTATTAGAATTCATAGGATGTGAATTCATAGGATGAGAAATATTTCTATTTAGTCAACATCCTAAGTCATTTTAAAGTCATTATTGATTGTTGCAAATCAATGCGAAACTAATATCTTACACACGGTCAATATATTGGCATATATGTTAATGGAATATTAATTTTTGGGCGATTTTGTGAGCAATTATTGCTCAAAGTAATTATTGAAAGTATTATTCCCGATAATAAGTAATTGTTGTCGGGATTGAACTCACACTCATCAGAGACATCATAGTTCAAAGCCATCTTACAGACTCCACAGTGGATGAAACAACAATAAAACATATTTTAATTTTCATGTTCAGATAATTTCTAAATTGAAACTTCATTATCTCATATTTATTTGAATTGAATTCTTCATCTGTGATCATACAATTGTAAATTGTATTTGTTCCCGACACGAAACACACAAAAACTGTTTTAAAGAAGTTTTTCTGAGCGAAAATAAAAAATGCTTTAAAATTGAAAAATTCATGTGAATTAAAAGAATTACTTTAAGCTTAATCACTCTAAAAATCTCTCAAAACTTAATTTATTTTACACCAAATAGTGTAAAACTTTTGTTTCTTTAACATTATACCTGTCGCATATTGTCGGTATCTCATAAGAAAGGAAATTCAAGAAAACTCGTTCTGATAACAGCCGTGTTCGATTTGACTGAAGCATTTGAAACAACGAAACATTTAATACAGTTGTTGTTGTTTTTTCAATTATTTCAGTCAAACTAAACGTACCTAACATTCAATTTACATCGTATCATTTTTATTACAACAATTATTTATTTTAATAAGGAAAAAATTTCAAAATGTCGTTTTAATTCTATTTCTTTGTTCGTGCTTGTGGGCTTACGTTATATTTTGTGTTTTTCCGTCTAGATGCGTACACGAATAAATCAAAACGTATTCCGACGTTAGCTGACCACATACAGTTGTCCAGATGTGAGAAGTACGGATTCTCCAAATCTACCACATCCTTGCACCAATTTTCCTTGTTCTTTGTTGATGGTTATTGCAAAAGCGAGTCGCACTGGAAACTAAACGTTTGAATTCAAATGCCATTTCTGTTGGGATCATTGAAATGCTTAGCAACAGTACATCCTCCTCTTTGAATTTTCCATTCAAAATTGTAGCTTCAATGACATTGTTCATCATCTTTTTCACCAAAAATTTTTAAAAAGATTTGTGCTATTTCAAAATATTTGAAATATTTTTTTAATAAAATGTGTTGTATACTTGGAATTACAATATGTCTCACAACAACACATAAAACCCTTTAAGACCTAGGTTCCACACCATCATGTTTTTTAAGATGATGGACGCAAATTTCTTATTTTTTGGTTTTTATATTCATTTTAAAAAATGGAAAACTAAATAATAAATCCTTTCACATAATAATAAACGACATAGGGCAATATTTCATGATAAAATGGAGGAAATAAAAATAAAATACTTTTTTTTTCAAATTTGTAGGAACAAAGCAGAATTGGGTTACCATTATCCTTATAGTGCTAGAAGCATATACCAAGATCACGTAAACATGGCTTTACTGGAGGATTAAACCCGGCATATTTAATAGTTATATGGAAGCTCATTTCATCAAGCAAACGAAAAAGTTAATTTTTTAAAAAAATATAAAAAAATAAAAAATTTGCGTCCATCAACACCTTAAAACGCATGTTGTTGTGGACCTTATTTCTTCAAAGGTTGTCATGAGCTGTTGTTGCTCACATTGTAATTCGTACTACCCAACACATTTTATTTTAAAAGAAATAACGTGTAGAATATTCTATAACTAAGACTAAGGGTGCTATCGTTGATTGAAAAAAGTTCATCCACCAACATCCCTAAGATATCACTTTGGCTAGTGATATCTCACTGCTATTATCAGTGGTATACGATAACTCAAGCTAACTCATATGCAAATAGCAGGAATCTAAGTACGCGGGGTAGTCACACCCATAGATCAAAAATTTTAAATTTTACAAATCTTCCTGCGGGAGTATATATTTAATTCGTTATTGAATTCTTTAATTATTACTATAAAAACATTGATCAAAGCAAACTACGCGCATAAACCGATATTTAAACAAAAAACCAATAATTAATAATTATCACCAATCACCGATGAAAAAATAATACACCACAATTTGAAAAAGCAAATCGTAGTGTATTTGCACAAACTTCAACGTTAAAAACAACATTATAAACACAAAAACGGCACCATCTATTGGCTAACCCAAATTTATGAGGCGTATATCATACTATCAAATATATTGGTCAATAAACAAAATATGACATGAAATTGGAGAGTGCAAACGTTGTAAAATAGACTTCGCTACCTAGATTTTCATCCAGTTTTGATGACAATTTTTTTTACCTCTAATCGTTATATTTTAATTAGCAATACAAATAAGAGTATTTTTCAATTTGATATTGATTTTTGTAAATTAATATTGAAGATCAATGAAAAATTTAAAATAATAAATAATTAAATTTAAATTATTGTTTTCCTTAATTTTTACTCTTATTTTTATTCAAACTTTATAAAAACCAATACAATAAATTTTTTACAGGTTTCGATACTTTTTAACACTTCTATAATTAATAATGTAACCTCCACAATAGTTATTTAAGTATTAAGGGCAGTAAGAGTGTTTTACCGATTGAGGATATATGTTTTGAGATCGAGACGAAGTCGAGATCACTAATATATCCGAAATCGGTAATACTCTTAATGCCTAAAATGCTTATTACATTTTTTGCACGATTAATAAAAATTCAATTAAAATTATTTACATAATAAAATTCATTCACAAAATTCGAGTTTGAATGTTTTAAAGAAAATTTCTTAAAATGTCATTTCAAAATAGTAAGCTTTGCGTTTCATCATAATTCTATAGGTTTTCTTGTTGCAAAACTTAATTCCATCGAATATATTTTCAAAATTAATTGCTTTTAAATCTTTTAATTGCAATATTTTTAAATGAATGTTATTTAAATTTGAAGCTAGTGAATAGACGTACACAATTATTTAACTAATAATCGTTTTTATTCACACTCTGAGGTCTCCCTTGTAAGTAATTACTTACCGGCTGCATGATTGGTAAGTAATTACTTACCGACCAGTGATTTGTAAATGAAACTTACTATGTTTATTTACGAATCAGCAAACATGCAAAATCGCCTGATCGTGCAAAAAATTACCAATAATTTCTTTGGTAACGTATTTGACTTAGCATAATATGCTTTTCGTTTATTATCAAATAAAACAAAACTTTCTTTACTAAAACATATTTGATAGTCTAATAATGGCTTTATGCGAAGTTGAAGTTTACTATCAATTGAATAAATTGATTTACGCTGCCATCTGAAAGTTGGCATATGAACCATCCATATTTAACATTTGATTCGTAATTAAAAAATATTTAGGCATTTAATCAAGATAATAACTATCCTATCTCTCAAGCTGGACCATCATACACACATTGTACAAAATTTCATTAAGATTGGTTACGTTTTTGTGGAGTTCATCGCGGAAAAACATCGTGACACGTGATTTTTATATATATAAAAAGATACTCAATATTGTCAGTAATTGTCAGTAATAGTACATAAAGAAACTTAAATTATTTAATTGTAGTATAATGAGAAATTTCATAGATAATTTTTAAAATTATTCAAGTTGTGTTTTAAATGAAATCCCATATAAATTTTATTGAATTTATTCTCTTTTCCCCCTTTTGCAGCGCCAAAAGAAATTTAAATTATTTAATTGTAGCAAAATGAGAAATTTCATAGATAATTTTAAAATTATTCAAGTTGTGTTTTGTATGAAATCCCATATAAATTATATTGAATTTCGTTTCTTTTCCCCCTTTTGCAGTGCCATTGCAGCAAATACCGAAACAAAATAATCGCTCAATAACATATGATAGTCTATATGGGCCCTACATGGATGATTGAAAAGTCGATAAAGCAGGTTTGACAGTAAATTAATTAATTTACGCCGCCATCTGAAAGTTTGCTTATGAACTATCCATATTTAACATTTGATTCGTAATTAAAAAATATTTAGGCGTTTAATCAAAATAAAAACTATCCTATCTCTCAAGTTGGACCATCATACACACACTGAACACAATTTTATTAAGATTGGTTAGGTTGTTGCGGAGTTTATCGCGGACAAACATCGTGACACGTGATTTTTATATATATAAGATATATATATATATATATATATATATATATATATATATATATATATATATATATATATATATATATATATATATATATATATATATATATAATATATATATATATAATTTATATATATATATATATATATATATATATATATATATATATATATATATATATATATATATATATATATATATATATATATATATATATATCTTCTTATATATATAAAAATCACATGTCACTATGTTTGTCCGCGATAAACTCCGCAACAACATAACCAATCTTAATGAGATTTCGTACATCGTGTGTATGATGGTCCAGCTTGAGAAATAGGATAGTTATTATCTTGATTAAATGCCTAAATATTTTTTAATTGCATATTAAATGTTAAATATGGATGGTTCATATGTCAACTTTCAGATGGCAGCGTAAATCAATTTATTCTATTGATAGTAAACTTCAACATCTGAATAAGGCCATTATTATACTATCAAATATGTTTTAGTAAAGTTTTGTTTTATTTGATAATAAACGAAAAGCATATTATGCTAAGTCAAATACGTTACCAAAGATTATTGATAATTTTATGGAGGTTATATATATTAATTATAGAAGTGTTAGAAAATATCGAAACCTGTAAAAAAATTATTGTATTGGTTTTTATAAACTTTGAATAAAAATAAGAGTACAAATTAAAGAAAACAATAATTTAAATTTATTGATTATTTTTTTAAATTATTCATTGATCTTCAATATTAATTTACAAAAATCAATATCAAATTGAAAAATACTCTTATTTGCATTGCTAATTAAAATAGAACGATTAGAGCTAAAAAAAATTGTCATCAAAACTGGATGAAAAACTTGCGAAATTTATTTTACAACCTTTACACTATTGAATAAATATCTAAGGAAGAGTAACTACCTAGACATTTTGAGTGAAGCATCTAATTTTTAGTATTGGTGAAGTTTGATAATGTTTGCATTCTAGATGGGTGGTACTATTTACAATTTGCATATTTATATACTCAAAACAAATAAAAGAAATAATAAATGTTACATATAAATTTAAAAGCCTAATATGTTTGAATAAAATATTTCCAAATATAAATATTTTTAATTGTTCATATGTACAACACAAATTTTAATCATATTAAATTACTTTAAAAACACCTTACACTCGGCTGTGATAGCGTTTGAAATTTGGTTTGACAACGATGGATTAAGAAAAATTGCATTTATGTGGGGTAATAAAATATAAAATTAAACTAGAACCCAACAGTTTTTGTAATAGTCTGAGAGCTGAGCGACATAAAATTGCAAGCATTTTATAAAGGCTGATGTTTTAATATTATGTCACATATGTTGAGTAGAGAAATCGTCTTCAGTCAGTCAGCTGGATTCGTTAGCGTTTGGAGTGGGTGGGGCTCCAATGTCTAGTTTTTGGTCTCACATAGCAATCCCGACCATCAAGATTTCTTCAAATTCAATGTTCCTATACTCGTAATTACTTAAAATGAATGTTTTTAAGAAAAAATATGCAAATTTCATTGTTTTCACACACTTGACGATTTTTTGACACACTTCTGGTACAGATATCGAACACATCGTCCTTTCGGCTCTTACTATTGAGTAAACATAGATATGGAAACAATAATTTTTGAATTCCGGCAGACATATATACATTTTTTGTTTGCTTTTTCAGAATCAGTAGGTCCTAAAACGTCGAGAAATGTCAAAAAAGTGGTGGTTAGAATTTCACCTTTGGCTGGGGAATGTAATACTTAGGTCTTTCAGACCGAAGTAATACCATAAAATATTTTTTGGGAACGTGTTTATTTACACACCTGAATCAAAAAAATGAACAACTTCGGAGTTCGGACCATACAGAAAGAGTGAAACTTGGTGAACTAAATTTATTGGTGTTTAATATTTATAGAAATAATAATAATGACTTATAAAAATCAAATAAATTAAGCTGGAATGGAAGGAGTTTTGACCGGATGGATCAGCTACTCTCCTTAATGCTTGGAGATTAAGAGACGCACGTACATTGGTTAATTAATTTTTATTTCATGCTGTTTCGTGCTCATATGACAATTGTTTGTCGTATAGTATTTTATTAAATTTTGATTAAAAATGGAAATTTTTTAGACATGAGTTCTCCATGTTGAATTGAAATAAGCCACTTTCTTGAAGGGTCAGATAACTTCTAAGCGGTTTATTATCTAAAAGCATTCCTCAAAAAAGGATGATTATCCTGTGTGCACTTCTCGATTTTACGATAGCTATAAAGTTAAGTCACTCAACACAGATCAACAACTTATAGAATAAAACTATTCAGATATATTTTAATATTCAAAAGCATATTCATTCATTGTATTTAATAAAAAAAAACTCTGCGTCATAGAGCAAAAGGCAAATCTCATTTTTACGGATAATTAAATTTCATGATGAAGTAAAATAAAACTCTACAAACTAATCCCGTGAAAACATTTCAATCTTAATTGAGCAGAGTCAGGCAAACGTTTAACAAAACAAAATGTTTCAATATTTAGTTACATTTATTTCGATTACATTTTATTTGGGAGCAATCAAGAGCGAAATGATTTTTGATAAAAATCCAATCGTTAACACAAGAACCGGTCAAGTAAGAGGAAGTGTTTTAAAAACACGTTATGATGAAGAGTTTTATGCCTTTCGTGGCATTCGATATGGAAAACCACCAATAAACGAGCTACGATTTCAAGTAAAATTTGCATAGATTTTGGTTAATTTAACAAGTATTGATTTATTTTTTTAAGGCACCACAACCAATTGAATATTGGGATGGCATTTTTGATGCAACTGATGACGGTCCTGCATGTGTTCATATATCAAACTTCAAACAATCCGAGGACTGCTTGAGACTTAATATTTATTCAAAAAATGTAAGGTTTATATCTGAATTTGAATTTTTAATATTTGGAACGGTTCAGTGCCCACTGTAATCCAAAAATTATATTTTGTAATTTTTAAATATTTTAATATTAACTAGTTAAGTTCGCACAAAGCCATACATAAAGGAATTCATGCATTTTCAGTTACCAGACAACTCAACAAAGTCAAACAAGAAACCAGTCTTAGTTCAAATACATGGTGGAGGTTTGTTCAATGGATCAGGACTAAGTGTTGACTTAGGCGGTCCAATATATTTAATGGAACGTGATATTGTTTTTGTTTCAATAAATTATCGGCTTGGTGTCTTAGGGTTTTTGAGTTTAAATATCAGCCAAGCACCTGGAAATGCTGGCTTCAAAGATCAAGTTTTAGCTTTGAAATGGGTCAAAAATAATATTGACAGGTTTGGAGGAGATCCGAACAAAATTACACTGGTTGGAGATAGTGCAGGCGGCTATTCGGTTTTACTTCACGTTGTCTCACCGATGTCACAAAATTTGTTCAAACGGGTGATAGTGATGAGCCCAGTTGTGTTTTCCCATAGGATCACATCTAATTTACTAGATATCTCAAAAGAGTTAGCGATTGATGCAGGGTGTACGAGCCCATTTGCTGCTGAACAGATTTATGATTGTTTGTTCGTAACCGACTCAGCTTGGTTTCTTGGACCTTACCCATCTGAATATATACCACCGCATAAATTAATAAAATGGGATGCAGTTGCTGAACCTGATTTTGGACAGGAAAGGTTTTTAGTAGAAGATCCTTATGTGTCGTTTAAAAATCAAAGATTTGCTAAAGTGGCTCTGCTAATTGGTGTAGATGACAAAGAGCTTTTTGAATATGCTCATAAGATTGTTAATAATGAAACAGCTGTTAAATTGTTTCCATATCAGTTCCACGATATTCTACCGATATGTTTCATGTGTGAGAAAAACTCAGACTATCCAAAGAAAGTAGGTCCAGCAATCCTTAATTCGTATAATCTGTCGGTTGTTCTAAGAATGGATGATTTTCCGAAATTGGGAGAAGTAGGTTTTAATATAATAATAGTTTTAAGTGATTGTTGATAGTTTTAATTTCTTTAGCTTGTAAGCGATGGCTTTATTGTATATCCAGTTCAACGGGTCATTGATTTTTGGCACAAATCTGCCGACGTGTTTTACTACGAGCTTTCGTTTCACCAGAGAGAGAGTGTTTTTATGGTAAATGGAAAGCCATACGGCGTTTCGCATGGGGATGAGGCCAAATATACTTTTAATCACAAACGCATATTTGGTGTTAATGATCCGGAAAATAAGATTGTGGAGCAATTGACAAGAATGTGGGTGCAGTTTGTGTTGACAGGGTAATCAATTTAAATTTATTTCATAAAAAACACAGACTCATGTTTTATTTTGTTTCTTTAGAACACCGAATACTGTAGGTGATCCATGCATCAAAAATTTCACTTGGCAGCCATATACTAACGAAGATCATTACTATTTAAAATTTGGAGACGAATTAGTTATGGGGAAAGATTTGAATAGGGATCGTTTGAGTGTATGGTACAAATACTTTGAATAAACCTTCGAATAAAATTAAATTTATGAATTTGATCAGTGTTTGTCTTGTACTTATCTACAAATTGATTTTGTTTACGTAAACTTCTATTTAGTCACTCTTAATTGATACATGCTGCATTTCTAAACTGTTTGGTCTCGGACGACTGACTGTTTGAGAAACGTACTAAGAGCAACGGATCTGGGTGACAAAAACCTTCTCAGTTGCTTTGAATTATAACCTGAGAAACACATAATTATTTTTCTGAGCACACCCTCAAGTTATTGTGGGAAAAAATACTTCTTGCTTCAGTACATTAAATCGATGCTGCGGCCAAGGTGTCAGTTCTTCCAGTCAGTGTGGAATAACAACTTTCAAAATTATCTGATTTCCTATTCTTCGCAGCAAACGCTACAAAATTCAAAACTAGTGGGATTCTTTCTTTAGATTTTAATATTTGTCTCAGGCGATCGCTCTGTCAAACTTTCCTCATCGCTGACGTTTACATGCCCATATTTTATATTACGCATTGTATGACATTAAGGGGACTTCGTTGCATAAATTAAATAGTTGGTCAAGTGCAAATAAAATTTGCTCGCCAAGGATTTTGTGAACGAAGAAGAACTACAAAATATCAAAAATAATTGCCAAAACTTGCTTGCGTTCAAGTTAGTTGTAAAAGGCTCAGCCTTATGTGCATATGAATTCTTTAGTAAATAACCAAATTAATAAAATAAAACTTGTGTTGCCAAGTTTTATAGTTTTTAGGCACATAAAATATGTTTTTTTTTTCGTAAATGTCAATAGTAATTTCAGCACTGAGCACTGAATGCCAAAGAATTTCCTTTGGGTGTTTTTTTTTTAAATATAGAATGTGCTTTTGATAATAGCACCTTCGAATCAATCAGTACTGCAGCATCGTTACATGGAATTAGTAGCACGATCTCAAATGGGATTGTGTCTATGTTGAGCTGCCGCTTTGCCTTTGTTGAAATCAGTAATGCTGCTGTTTCAGTTTCAGTCAAACGAGGTTGTCCGTAGGGGGACACCCACGTCTCACTGTTAGAGATCTGGAACTTGTTCGCTGCCTTAGATTCGCTTTGTAGTTTTGCTGAAGCTGCAAATCGCAAGTTCCAATTATGTTGATTCCGTATTTACCCGTTCAATTTTGTTCCGGCTTATTTGGAACATAAGTCGCCTTTATTGCGTTAATCGCTATCTAGATCACCTTCACTGTAGAATTTCTAATAAAACAATTTTATTTCACTTTTATTTTAAACCTTTTTTTATTGGAAATTGCTTTCACTTTGATAGCTCGATAAAGAATGGAAAAATGTGCTTTTATATAATACCAATCTCTTAAACAAAAAACTAAAATCTATTAATTAATTACTTTCCCTTTACTAATTTTAGAGACATCTATATGTGAACTTAAAATTATTGTGCTGAATAGTTTTCATTTTAACTCTGGTAATAAAATAAGCAAAAGAAATATGTAAACAAAGATTGATCTGTCAAAGCAAAGGTAAGTTTGTAAACAAATTTCATTAATTATATAAAATAAATATGTAATTTTAATTAAAATTAAACATTATATAGTTGAACTAAACTTTTTAATATTTTCAGATGAGTAGTCCGGATGATGCTGATGGTGATCTGCTTCCTGGTTTGGTTAGGATAAGTATCAACATTTCATGTGTACTTAGTTAATGCCAATTTAATTTCTTTTTTTTTGTTTTTAAGAACATCATGAAGAGTCTTTAAGAATTTTGAAACATGGTAAGAAGATGAGATATCAGGATGGTGATATCAATGACGATAACATAATGCTGCACTGTAATAACAGCGATTAAAACCCATTGATTAATATGTGGTTAGTTGATTCAGGTAATTTGATAAATTTGTTTAATGATTCTAAACATACTCCCCACCGTTAACAATTTAAATTGTTAACTAGTCGGCAGCTTACACAGTTTATTTACTGGACGTTGAAAAGTTGAGTTCATGGTTTTAATGGTAACTACTCTTACAACCCCATCATCTCCTGGATGTGTGTGTATCACTCGTCCAAGCGGCCATTTACAAACTGGTACGTTTTCTTCTTTTAGTAGGACTACGTCATCGATTGCAATATCTTCTTTGTGTTTGTGCCATTTGTTCCTCTGTTGACGATTGTTGAGATAGTCCCTTTGATATTTTTTCCAAAATGTCTGGATTCTGAATTGAATTCTTTGCCATCTTGATAGTGTAGAATCTGGTGCTGTTATAGGCATTTCCGGAACTGATCCCGTAGAGGTGCCAATCAGGAAGTGAGCTGGTGTTAGCACTTCGTAGACGTCATCTGTGGATGATGTATAAAGCGGGCGAGAATTCAGGATATTTTCAATCTGACATAGCAATGTGGTCATCTCTTCAAATGTCAGATTTATGTTGTGTGTTGATTTTAATAAGTGAATTTTTACAGACTTAACCGCGGCCTCCCATATTCCACCAAAATGTGGTGAAGCCGGTGGAATAAATCGCCAGGCTATTCCGTTACTGCTCAAAAATTCTGAAATTAAATAGTTATTATTTATGTTATTAATTAACTCGCATGCTTCACTCAGTATTCTTTTCGCTCCAATAAAGTTAGAGCTATTATCAGTATAGATCTTTTTCGGCACACCTCGTCTGGCGGTGAAACGCTTTAAGGCTGCTAAGAATGCTTCACTGGTCATATCGCTCACTGCTTCAATATGGACAGCCTTTACTGCTAGGCAAATAAAAATACATAAATAACCCTTGACTGGGTTCGTGCCTCCTCTTCCCTTTTTGGATGCAAAGTAAAGTGGCCCAGCGAAATCAATACCGCAATTATGGAATGGTATAGTAGGCGTCACCCTTTCTGTAGGTAAATTTCCCATCAATTGGGCACTAGTTTTACGTGCGTGTTTTGCACAAATCACGCATTTCTTAAGTATCATTCTAGTTTTGGCACGACCGCCAATTATCCAATATTTTTGCTTTAACAGGTGGTTGGTTAAAGTTGGTCCTGCATGCAGATTGCTAATGTGAGTTTCCCAAATGAGCCGCTCGGTAAATATGTGATTGGACGGCAATATAACTGGATGTTTGCTATTATATTCGCAATCAGCATTAAAAAGACGACCACCAACTCTGAGTATACTTGAAGAATCCAAGAATGGTGCCAACGATGATAATTTGGAACTATTGTGTACTTCGTGGACTCTCTTCAGGTTTTTTATATCATCTTTGAATTCTTCCTTTTGAACCCATTTAATACATAAGATGCTTGCATATTCAATCTCATTTTCGTTTAGTTGACCATGGTTGCGTTGCGTTGGATCTTTTGTCAATAAATTAGTCGTGTATCGATAGACATATGCTATAATTCGATAAATACTTTTGAGTTTTGTTTTTTTTTTGAAAAAGGTCATCTAACCAAGTTGTTACAACAGTGGATTGGAATGCGTATGTTCTTGCCTTGCTTTTGTTGGCTTCTGATTCCACTTCCGCTTGACAATTTATTTGAAGTAGATCAGTTGCTGGCTATGACGATTCTGGTAGTATCAACCAATCTGGTCCTTGCCACCATTGAGATAGATTGGCGAGTAATTTTGGGTAGACACCTCTTGATCCAGGGTCAGCTGGGTTATCTGCAGACTTCACATATCCCCAATGTTGCCGAGGTAACTTATCGAGTATTTGACTTGTTCTATTGGCGACGTATGTCTTCCATTTGGCAGGGTAGGACGACAACCAAGCCAAGACGATGGAAGAATCGGTCCAAGCATAACATCTTGCTGTAGGCTCTATAGTTTGCTTTACTGTAGACATTAGTTTGGATAAAAGATGAACAGCACACAGCTCTAATCGTGGTAACGATATCCTTTTTACTGGTGCGACTTTGGTTTTGGAGGTTAAAAAATTTATAATTGTGTTTCCTGTTTCATCTACTACCTTGCTATATACCACTGCACTATATGCTACTTCACTCGCATCTGCAAAGCCGTGAAATTCAATGTTTTGATAACGATTGGTGAACCGTGGTATTTTTATCTCTTCAAAATATTTAAATTGACCTCTGATCCTTTTGTATTCAATTTCAAAATATTCTGGAAGTGGGTCATCCCAATCGATTTTTAGAAACCACAATTTCTGAAATAATATCTTTAGTAAAAGAATCGATGGAGACAGGAAGCCAAGTGGGTCAAAAACCCGTGAAGACTCAGATATTATTTTGCGCTTAGTAATAGGACCATCGTTTTCCTGTTGTACTCTGAAGGTTAACATGTCATCGACAAGGTGCCACTGAAGGCCTAGAATTTTCACCGCTGATGCTGTATCACAACAGAGATCTGTGGATGTATCACTATTGTTTTCTTCACATAAAGTGGAAACATTTGACTTCCATTTTCTCAAGATAAACCCTCCTAGCTGCAATACCCTTGTTAATTCCTCTTTGAGAGTTGTTGAGCTTTGAATGTCTCTGGATCCTGACAGAAGGTCGTCAACGTAAAAGTCGTTATGTATCTGTTGTTTAATTGTGTCATCAGCTTCATCACGGGCCAGTTGTTGTAGAGATCGTATCGCCAAGTATGATGAGCAGGCCCGACCAAACGTAACCCTATTTAATTTATAATGGCGGATTTGTTGATTAGTCTCCTCTCGCCAAAGTATACGCTGATATTCGCTGTCTTCATTGTTAACTACAACTTGCCGATACATTTTTTCGATGTCAGCTGTTATTGCTTTTCTATGACCCCGAAAACGTATTAAAATTGCCCATAACGTGGGTTGAATAGTTGGTCCCACTTTCAATTTTTCATTTAAGGACACACCATTGCTGGACTTACTGGAACCATCAAAAACGATTCTCTCCTTTGTTGTTGTCGTGTCTAATTTAATCACTGGATGATGCGCAAATAGAACTTAGATTCATCTGGTAAGCTGAGTTGAGTTGAAGGCACTTCTGTGATGTGTCCCATTTCTAAATATTCTCTTATTTGATGAATGTAAAGTTCCTTTAATTCAGCATCTTTTGATTATTTGCGTTCCATAGCAAAGAGTCGTTGAGTCGCGACAATCAAAGAATTGCCCAGTTTCAGAGAGGATTCTTTGAACGGAAGTCTAACGACATAACGGCCATCTTCCTGTCTCTTATGCGAAGCTTCATAATACTCTTCACATGCTATATCTTCTGGAGAGGTATCGTTGGTGTGAGGTGGCTCTTCTATTTCCCAGAATTTACGTAAGGTATCATCTATATCCATGGTTAGTTTTATATTAAGTTGAGTACTGGTGAATGAATTTGTTTCTCTTTGCACCGATAACTGTCCGGATATGATCCAACCGAATAGCGTCTTGTGGAGGATGGTCGTGTTAAATTGTTTTTGAGCACCATCCAAGATCTCGAAGACCTTGTCTGCTCCCAATAGTATGTCTATAGGGGCAGATATATTGTAATCAGGATCGGCTAGTTGTTCATATTGAAAACCGCTTCCTTCATATGGTTGGATGTTGCAAGTTGGTAAACTAGGCAGACTATTAATGATTAAGGCTGTTACCTGGACTTGTATTGTGGCATCGTATAATGATTGCATAGTTAAAGTCACCTTTCCCTTGGAAGTTACAGACGCTGAAGTAAGTCCAGTGACGCTTACATTTGCACGTTGTCGTGATAATTGCAATCTTCGCACGCATATTTCCGAGATGAAAGAAGTTTGTGACCCCGAATCCAACAGAACCCTGCACCTTTGTTGATTTTGAAATATGTCATTAATGTGTACAATTGCCGTAGGCAAAATCGCTTGCGACATTTTTGATGGATGTTCATTAGATTGGAAAGCAGCAATACAAGTAGTTGATGTAGACTGAGATTTTAAATCGTCTTCTTCTCTCGGTTTTTCATTTTTGTTTGGAGCTAGCTCTGGATGCAATGTTATATGATGTCTGCGTCTACAAATTCTACAACTGTATCTTGATCGACATGTGGTAGAATGATGTGAAGATGACAAGCAATTGAAACACAGCTTTTTTTCTGCTACTGCTGTCTTTCGATCTGGAATGTTCATCGCTAGATATTTATCACACCTGCCTAGATAATGGTTCTCGTTACATATGGGACATACGATGTTTGGCATGAGAAGAAGCTCAATCGTTTGGAATTGTTCGCTTTGTTGCTTTGGAATGAACTTAACGTCTCTAATGCGTCACTCCTTTTGTTGAGAAAAGTGATAAACTGTTCCATGGTTGGATATTCTGCGTCTACAGTTGCATGTGCCCATGCTTCTCTTGATTCCTGGTCTAGCTTTTTCACTAGGAGGTATATTAACCAGGGATCTCTGCTTTCAGCTCGTCTATCAAGCACCTTTAGCCCACGTATCACCTCGTCTGAAACATCAGATAGATGTCGTATTGATTTTGGACAACTCGGTTTCACATTTGGTTGTTCGATAAATTGCTTCAATAAGTTGTGTATAACTTGCTTAGGCTTGTCGTATCTGGCTTTGATTTTTTCCCAAGCCTCATCATAATTGGCATCAGTAGTGGCTAAGTGTTTGATTAATGAATATGCTTCACCTTTCAGCAAACCTTTTAAGTACTGTAGCTTGTGTACCTTTGAAACATTTGTGTTGTCATGTATTGAGGCTTCAAAAAGATCACGAAAGGAAGGAAATTCTGCGTAATCACCGCTGTATGCAGGTATGTTGGCACGTGGTAAACGTACTTCACTTTCTTTCTTTGTCAGACTTGAGATCTCACTTAGAAACTGGCTTTGATTCAGCATGAGGTCTCCTATGGTATAATTGTTTTCACCAACTTCATGCTGATCTTCCACTTGCTTATCCCACCTAAACAGCTTTGTTTTTAGATCACTATGATAAGATTCTATTTTATCCACCAACTCCGAATTGGCTTCATCAAATTTCCCTTTAAGCGTTCGTTCTAAATTTTGAAATTCTTTCCATTCATCGTGGAGCAAAGCGAGAGTTGCTTTTACTTCACTAGATGCTGTTGCAGTGCTGAAGCCCGCTACTGTAACCTTTATTTGTTCTAAATTTCTCAAAAAACGTTTTATCGCTCTATTTTCTGACATTTTTCGGATTAAGCGTTAGTGGAATGCCAGACGATAATATACAAATAGTATTCACAATATTTTAATTTTATTTGTATATACAAGGTGCTATTTCTTAAACTTTATAGCACAATTTATTTCACTATTTTTTAATAATGGTATAGAAAGTGTGTACTCACGTGTTTGTTGATCACTGGATCTGTTCGCTGGTGAATCCCGTCTCGAAGGACCAATGTTAGAGATCTGGAACTTGTTCGCTGCCTTAGATTCGCTTTGTAGTTTTGCTGAAGCTGTAAATCGCAAGTTCCAATTATGTTGATTCCGTATTCACCCGTTCAATTTTGTTCCGGCTTATTTGGAACATAAGTCGCCTTTATTGGGTTAATCGCTATCTAGATCACCTTCACTGTAGAATTTCTAATAAAACAATTTTATTTCACTTTTATTTTAAACCTTTTTTTATTGGAAATTGCTTTCACTTTGATAGCTCGATAAAGAATGGAAAAATGTGCTTTTATATAATACCAATCTCTTAAACAAAAAACTAAAATCTATTAATTAATTACTTTCCCTTTACTAATTTTAGAGACATCTATATGTGAACTTAAAATTATTGTGCTGAATAGTTTTCATTTTAACTCTGGTAATAAAATAAGCAAAAGAAATATGTAAACAAAGATTGATCTGTCAAAGCAAAGGTAAGTTTGTAAACAAATTTCATTAATTATATAAAATAAATATGTAATTTTAATTAAAATTAAACATTATATAATTGAACTAAACTTTCAAATGAGTAGTCCGGATGATGCTGATGGTGATCTGCTTCCTGGTTTGGTTAGGATAAGTATCAACATTTCATGTGTACTTAGTTAATGCCAATTTAATTTCTTTTTTTTGTTTTTTAGAACATCATGAAGAGTCTTGAAGAATTTTGAAACATGGTAAGAAGATGTGATATCAGGATGGTGATATCAATGATGATAACATAATGCTGCACTGTAATAACAGCGATAAAAACCCATTGATTAATATGTGGTTAGTTGATTCAGGTAATTTGATAAATTTGTTTAATGATTCTAAACACTCACCCACCCACCTCACAGGGGGACACTCACCTTTTCTGTGGACTTGCGTAGTTGATAGTTTTTTTTTTAAGAGGCTGAATCAATCGGAACCCTTTTCTAAGGATTACGCTGATGATATGGCCATACTAGCAATTGGGAAAGGCCTTTGCATTCTGGTGGTCCCTTGCAGTACATCCTTCCAAGTCACAGTTAGTCTTATTTACCAACAAGAGAAAAGAGAAAAACACCAAGTTTGTATTATTTCAGTATGCAGTTAAGCTACTCAGATGAGGTTAAGTTTCTAGGCATTTTTCTCGACAAATGGTTAAATTTGAATACTTATTCCAATACTCATTTTATTTCAATCGAAGTAGCGGTTGAATCTAGACCTGTATCGCTGTCATATTTTGAATAAAATTAAATTGACAATTCAACTCACTAAATAAAGTTTCAATAAAGTCCAATCAAAACGCTTCATTTACCATTTTTTAGCAAATCAAAACGATTTGTTTCGATTATTTTTTTCTGGTAGGAAGGAACAGCGAATATTTTCGAATATTTTCCGCCTACTTAAAATATTAATTTAAAACAAAAATTCACATGCAAAATAATGTGAAAATGCAATTTGCAAATAGTAAAAATGTCCGTTTTCATTCATAAATGATTGCATGTTTATGTTTATTTGTCAAAAATAAATTTCAAATTTATAACATTTATGCGCCTACTAAGATGAAATAATATTTTATTATGTATGAGTATGTTGTATGAAATAATGTTACTATTTCTGTTCGTTAAATTGTCTGCTAAATACAACTCGTCACCAAATTATTAGTCGATTATTTTTCAACATTACCACTCATGCCATTTGAGGTTGAGGTTTGACCTCAAATGACATTCGTAATAATGAATATAAAAAATAATCGACAATTATTTGACGACTCGTGATATTATATATGAATATTTTTTCAACAACATTTTAATTTAAAGTTGTTTTTTTCAATTAAGAAATTACTAATTAAGGTAGGTTCGAATCCCATCCGAAACACGAAAAATGTGAATTGGAGTTTTTTTCTGAAAAACTTCAAACCATACCTTAGAATTGAAAAAATTCCAATTACTTCTTTAATTACTTGAGTTTAATTGATCTCAAAAATCTAAAATTACTAATTAAATGTTTTTGTTATTTTTCTTTTTATGTAACTTTTGAAAGTTTTTTGAGGGAACTTACTTGCATAATAGTACATTATGATGAAAGCATGTAAAGCTAAGGTTTTTGGACGTATGTGGAGTTTGCAAATCGAGGCACCAGCCGAGATTTGCACCCACATTAATTCCAAAATGGCCTACGTCCGTGCATTATATACTATTTTTGTATTTGTCGCAAGCAAAATATTTCAAAAAAATTGAGTTCTATAAATTTTTGAAATAAAAATATATTAAACAAGGGATCTTTAACCAATATATTTGTTATTTCTTTTCAAACAAATCGTATAGGTTGCTTTGATAAAAATTTCTATTTTTTATAAAATTTAAACAAATACAAATGTGTTTTACTTTTTTGAACGTAGCTATGACAACAAAATATTTAGTTAAAAGTGACACTTGAACGCCCACATCACATAGTAATAAAGTAACACTTTAATTTGTAGGCGAATAAAAAAGTTTTTTAATCATATTTTTTCAACAAAATAAAAATAAACTAAACCAAAGTATTTTTTATTCTCCTACATATTAAAGTGTTACTTTATTACTGTGATTTGCTGCTTTAAAGTGTCACTTTTTAACCATATATTTTGTTGTCATAGTTACGTCCAAAAAAGTAAAAAACATTTTTTTTTTTAAATTCTATAACAAATAGAAAAATTTATCAAAGCAACCTTTAAATTCAAAATTTCGTTATCCAATTAAAATATTTGTTATTATTTGTTGTCATAGTTATACGATTATTTTGAAAAAAAAATACAAATATTTTGTCAAAGGTAACTTGTTTAACATATTTTTGTTTCAAAATTTATGTAAATCTATAATTTTAATTTAGAATAAACATTTTTTTAAAACATTTTGCAGAAATGTTATCCGGAAAATGCTTCTAAAAGTACACATTATAGTAAGGCATCCGGGCCTGATCGTATACCTCCAATCATTCCCGAAACATATGCTAAGGAGTTAGCATCGATCCTCACTAAAATCTTTTATTTGTCATATTAAAAAAGAATTTTCCCAGAAATTTTTGAAAATTGCTAGCGTTTAGCCTGTTCCAAAGAAAGGTATAATAAAGCTGATCTTTCAAATTACAGGCCCATACCAGTTTTGTCTATTGCTGCTAAAATTTTGGAAAAATATGTTAATTTTAGTATTATGAGTTTCTTGGAATCATCAAAAACTGAACGTAAGACAATACGGGTGTCGTAAGGAAAGAGCAACAGGAGATCTACTGGCATTTATAATGCATGTCTGAAACAAGTCGCTTGATAGCCATGGCGAAATTTTTGTCGTTGCTCTTGATGTTTCCAAGGCATTTGACAAGGTATGGCATAACAATCTTATATGCAGCTTGAGATGCAATGGCTTGGACGAGGAAATCATTTCTTGGGTGATAAAGTTTGTTATTACTGATCAAAAATTTCAGATCAACATTCATTGTGTCTCATGGGATGTATTCTCTACTATTTTTATATGAAATCTACCTAATATAAAATTCAAAATTAAAGTTCAAATTATGCATACAAAAGCATACACAAATCATAACATAACACACATTTTTGTTAGTAAAAATATAAACTAATATTTATGTTATAAATTGTATTGCATTTCGAGGATGACAAAATTGGCGTAATCTTAAAATAAATTCGTTAAAATTCAAATAACACAAACGCTCTATTAGGAAATGTTTAAAAACTTGAACAATGCATAAAGATTTTTGATGAAAAAAGTTAATCAATTAACAATTTTCACATGCCAATAACCGTCTGTGCATAAATTTGAGCATTAAGCGTTATGTAACATAGACTTTTTGTTAATTTGTTAAGAATAAAATTCACTTACGTTTTATTTTATTATAAGTTCAATATCAATATATCATGTTATGAGATATCCATCATAATAAAAATAAAATATTAGACATAATTTTAAATTAATATTGATTAAATTAAAAATAAATGTTACCATTCAATACCAAACTTTGTCACGATTAAACGAACTATGGTATAATTTTACGAAATCATAATGGTGATCAATTCGTTATATAAGCTTTGGTAAATTTAAATATTCTGTTAAAGTTAATTCAGCATAAAATAATAATTTTAACTTATTTCTAAGTGAATTTAACTTATTTCTAAGTGAATTTGTTCGCGGAACGCTTTGCTTCAAATTCAACAGTTTTTGAAACTCCTAAAGAAATACCCCAAATCCAGTCTTCAGGAGTTAATATGAAACAATTACATTTCAAACCCAAAATTGTCGAAAAACTTTTAAGGAGGTTAAACAACAACAAAGCTTCTGGTCTGGACAACATTCCTCCTGTTATTCTAAAAACATTTTCAAAAGAACTTGCACCAACCCTCACCAAAATATTTTATAAATTCTATAAATCTGGTATTTATCCATCCTGCTGGAAGCTGGCCAATGTCCAGCCTGTCCCAAAAAAAGGAACGAAATGTGATATTTTAAATGATAGACCAATAGCCTTACTCCTAGTCATGTCTAAAATATACGAGCACTATATTAATTCACACATATCCAAATTTTTGGAAGACAACCATTTGATATCTGACAGCCAATACGGTTTTAGAAACAAAAGATCAACAACCGATCTATTGAACTATGTGGCACATATTTGGAATAGCATACTTGAGAAAGGTGGTGAAACGTACGTGATCGCATTAGACATCTCAAAAGCATTTGATCGAATTTGGCATGTCAACTTGATCAACAAGCTCGTTGCGTACGGTTTTCATCCCGCAGTCGTGAAGTTGATTCAAAATTTTCTGTCTAACCGATACATCTCGGTATCTATAGATGGCTTTTCTTCTGAGTCCAAATTAATTAACGCTGGTGTACCCCAAGGCTTAGTTTTATCTCCCACTTTATTTTTAATTTATATCAACGAACTGTTGCAAATCACCAGTAACCCAATAAATAGTTTTGCAGATGATAGTACACTGCACAAGTCATTCGTCCCCCTAAAGGGTAAAATGCATGAACGAATAAATCCCGTCCGGAGAGACGCTGCCATAAATGTAAACGAAGACCTAAAAAAAGTCCAAACAAAAATTTGGTCAATTTTAATTCCACCAAAACACAGCTATTGATTGTTTCCAGATCAAAGACCGAGTTTCCCAACGATATTTCAATTAATATGTGTGACGACCAAATAGACGAATGTGAAAGCATTCGTTTATTGGGAGTCACAATATCCAATGACTTACTCTGGAACGATCATATAATGGCCATGGCAAAGAACGCGTCAAGAAAACTCGGCCTCCTCAATAGATGTAAAAAATATTTTACTTCGCATCAATTACTCCACATTTATAAGTCCTATATTCGTCCCTGTATGGAGTATTGTTGTCAAGATTGGGGCGCTGCATCTGTTACTATCCTGGCTCTTTTGGACTCTGTTCAAAAGCGAGCTATACGAATTGTTGGTGATCGAGATTTAACATTAGATCTTGATTCCATGCAACATCGTCGCACTGTTGCTGATCTCGTTGTTTTTTTTAAATATCGTCACCAGCAGTGCTCGGATGAAATCAGGTCCATAATGCCTCAGACATATGTTTTTCCCCGTTTTACTTGTCAATCGGCTTGTGCGGGCGGTCGAACTGCCAAGATTACTCACTGTCATAGTAATAGAATGCAAAGCGATTTCTTTGTGCGTACATCGTACACATGGAATGCTTTGCCCGAATCAATAGTCTCGAGTGCCTTCAATCCACAAAGATTTAAAAAAGCGTCCACCTATACCTCAAGACGCATGTTGTTGTGGGGCCTAGGTCTTAAAAGGTATCTATGTGTTGTTGTGACACATTTTGTAATTCTTACTACACAACACTTATTATTAAAAAAAAAAAAAAAAGTCGGACAAGTGCGAATAAAATTCGCTCGCCAAGGGTTCCGTGAATGTAAAAGAACACAATATCAAAAATAAATGACATAAAGTTATGTTGTAAAGTCTTTATATCGCCAGACTATGGACGCATAACAGAATAAATGTTTAATCGTAAACGTCAATAGTAAATGTCAATCACATCTACATTGATCAAAAATGTTACTTGAGGTTAAATCTTATCCATAGCTGTTTATGTTAGCTAAAGAAATATTTAACCAGTATTTCAATGGTCTAAATTGGGAATATTTGTTCTATAAATCAGCGTCGAAATATAGGGTGGTATACATACACTTAAAATAGCACTTTTTTCATCAATAACTAAAAAACTGTGCATCGCAGAATTCTAAAAAATGTTGCAATGTTTCTTAAATTGAGTGTTCTTCAAATGACATCCCACTCGTTTGGTTACAAAAAAGTTTTTTTTTACCCTCCCCACACCCATCCCATAAACACAGAAATATAATTATTTGAGAGTTCGCTGTAGTTTTCGTTCAAAATATAGCAAACTTCCTGTCTCTATGAATTTTTTTAATTTTTTCTGTCTATCAGTGTCGAAACGTAGGGGGAGGAACGGTCTGGAATTTACACACTTTTTAGAATAACTCAAAAACTGTGTACCGCAAAATTTTAAAAACAATTGCAATGTTTTGGAAATTTTGTGCTCTTTCAAATGATATCCCACTCGCTTGGGCCAAAAAAAGTTTTTTTTTACCCTCCCCACACCCTTCCCCTAAACACACAGAAATATAATTATTTGAGAGTTCGCTATAATTTTTCGTTCAAAATATAGCAAATTTCCTGTCTCTATGAATTTTTTCAATTTTTTCTGTCAATCAGTGTCGAAACGTAGGGGGGGGGGGGGGAACGGTCTGGAATGTGCACATTTCTTAGAATAACTCAAAAAACGGTGTAACCAGAAAATTCTAAAAATAATTGCAATGTTTTGGAAATTTGGTGCTCTTTCAAATGATACCCCACTCGCTTAGGTCAAAAAAAGTTTTTTTTTTACCCTCCCCACACCCTTCCCCTAAACACACAGAAATATAATTATTTGAGAGGTTCGCTATAATTTTCGTTCAAAATATAGCAAATTTCCTGTCTCTATGAATTTTTTCAATTTTTTCTGTCAATCAGTGTCGAAACGTAGGGGGGGGGGAACGGTCTGGAATGTGCACATTTTTTAGAATAAACTCAAAAACTGTGTACCAGAAAATTCTAAAAATAATTGCAATGTTTTGGAAATTTGGTGTGCTCTTTCAAATGATACCCCACTCGCTTGGGTCAAAAAAAAGTTTTTTTTTACCCTCTTTCCACCAACACACAGAAATATAATTATTTGAGAGTTTGCTATAATTTTCGTTCAAAATATAGCAAATTTCCTGTCTCTATGAATTTTTTCAATTTTTTCTGTCAATCAGTGTCGCAACGTAGGGGGGGGGAACGGTCTGGAATGTGCACATTTTTTAGAATAACTCAAAAACGGTGTACCGGAAAATTCTAAAAACAATTGCAATATTTTGGAAATTTGGTGCTCTTTCAAATGATACCCC
>OY856188.1:91190705-91232369 GCA_963693315.1 Diogma glabrata | reverse complement strand
TCAAAACTCTAACAGAAACATCGAGGCTAGCACAAGTTGAGAAGGTATTGAATGAATATAAGATCGAAATACTAGGACTCAGTGAAGTAAGATGAAAAAACAGTGGAGAATTGACAACAAGCGCAGGAAACCACTTCATATTCTCTGATAAAGCCGACACACGTGAACAAGGTGTAGGAATATTAACAACACCCAAAGCAAAACAAGCACTACTCGAATGGAAACCGATAAGTAGCAGACTAATAACAGCTCGATTTCAGTCGAAAATCAGAAATACAACCATAATTCAGTGCTATGCACCTACCGAAGAAGCTGATGACACAACAAAAGATGAATTCTATGAACAACTACAAGCCACAATTTCTAGTGCACACCGAAATGATATAAAAATTATCCAAGGAGATTTCAATGCTAAAATTGGAGCCGATGCCAGTGTTCATGGCATCAATCATGGGCAGATGTGCGCTAGAATCAACACGAAACAACAATGGTGATAGGCTCATCGATTGTTGTGTCACAAACCAGCTATCCATAGGAGGCAGTAAATTCCCACATAAGAACATACACAAATACACTTGGATATCACCCAATGAAAGAACCAAGAATCAAATCGATCACGTACTGGTTAACAAAAAATTTCTGTCCTCTCTTCAGGATGTCAGAACAATGCGTGGAGCAGACATACACAGCGACCACCAACTGGTAATAGCAACATTCAAAATAAAACCAGCCGCTGTGAAACAAAATAAGTCTAATCGGAGAAAATTCAACACCAATAGATTGAGAAACAAGAACATACACGACATCTTCAAACAATCACTCCAGCTCAATCTATCAGGACATGAAGCCAGAAAATACACAGAAGACATTCTCAAGACTGCTGAAACAGCAGCCGCAAATAGAAATATGCGCACGCTACATCAATGCGTAAGAAAGGTCACAAACAAGTACACGTGTACCCCACCAATAAAGAATGAATCTGGTGAAACCCTAACAACAACCGAACAGCAGCTTAATAGATGGAAAAAATACTTCGAAGACAACAACCTAAATAACGAGGAAAGTTTCCAGCCTGCAGATGGCACTAATAACGAAACTATCAACACCCATCCACCGACGGAGCGGGAAGTTAGAAGTACCATACAGAAACTGAAGAACAACAAAGCAGCTGGTACAGACAACATACCAGCGGAAGTATTCAAAGCAGATGCAGCTACCACAGCCGAAATCCTAACACCACTATTAGCTAACATATGGAGTTCTGGAAAAATACCGGACAAATGGAAAGAGGGTTTAACCATAACAATTCCCAAGAAAGGTGATCTAAGAGAATGTAAAAATTGGCGAGGTATATCCCTGCTCAACACCACAATGAAAGTATTAGCGATGATCATTCTGGAAAGAATATCTCCATCAATTAACAAGAAATTAAGAAACGAACAAGCTGGCTTTAGACCAGGCAGAAGCTGTACAGATCATATCAACACAATCCGTATCATCGTTGAACAATATAACGAATGGAATTCGCCACTGTATCTCCTCTTCGTGGACTTCGAGCGGGCGTTTGACACAATCAACAGAACTGCTATCTGGAAATCACTGTGAAATAGGCATTCCAAATCAGATAATTGATCTAATCAAGGAAATGTATTAGAATGCTGGGAACAAAATTCAATCCAAAGGACAGCAAAGTGATAAGTACTTTAACAACCGGGGAGTAAGGCAAGGCTGTGTGTTATCACCGCTACTATTCCTCATAGTACTAGATAGTGTCATGCGAAAGCTTGAGAACGAAAGTCCAAATGGCATCCAATGGGGACCATTAAGACGGCTCAATGATCTAGACTACGCAGACGATATCTGCCTGCTTACACACAGACATGTCGACATGCAGCAGAAAATACAGAAGCTATAAATCCTTGCACATGAAGTTGGTCTCAAAATCAACATCACCAAAACAAAGCTAATGAGACTGAACACCAACGTGAGTACACCAATCAACATAAATAATACACAAGTCGACGACGTCGACAAATTCGTATATGTTGGTTGTACTGTAGCGAAAACAGGCGGAACAGAAGAAGACATCAGTCAACGCATCAACAAAGCAAGAAACACATTTAACTTGCTTCACAAGATTTGGAATGCGTCTGTCCTGTCAAGAAAAACAAAGCTACAGATGTTCAACGCATGTGTTAAATCAGTACTGCTGTATGGATGTGAAACATGGAAACAAACACAGAAGATCACAAATAAACTTCAGGTGTTTGTCAACAAATGCCTAAGAAAATTAATCAAATGCTTTTGGCCGAACACCATCAGTAACGAAGAACTTCTGCGGCAAACTGAGCAGATAGACATTGAGACCGATATAAGAAAACGAAAGTGGAGATGGATAGGACATACACTGAGAAAGCCAGCAGAAGACATAACAAAGATATCTCTGGAGTGGAACCCGCAAGGGAAAAGAAGAGTAGGAAGACCAGCAATGACTTGGAAGAAAACGGTGCTAGCCAAAGCAGAACATATCGGAAAGACATGGATAGAACTGAAAGCAATTGACCCCAGTAGAGTTAGATGGTCTAGCCTAGTAGACGCCCAATGCTCCTAAAATGGAGATAAAGGAAAAAAAATATGCTTCGTACTTACAGCGACACAATTCTTAAATCCGGCACTGACTGTTAGAGAAGGGAATGATCACCCACAAATTCGGAAGCTTCTTATGTTGTCAACACTTAAAGAAACATATTTGTAGTTTAAAAAGAAATATTTACCCATTAGAAAAAAGTCCAAGCGGTGCGTATATCCGCTAGAAATAGGTAGATTTCGAGATCAGACAGTTTTGTGTGCCAGTAGAATCTGATGTATCAGATTAGTTTAAACAAAACAAACTAATTTCAAACAGATATCGAACAAATTTTAAAAAGAAAATTAGCTACCTACAAGCAAAATTATATCTATCCAATTTTGCAACAAACAAATATCAAATCTACCACAGAACATGTGTGTGACAATTTATGACACAAACCTACTCTATATCATATGTCGTGCAATTACTGCAAAATATCAAAATAGTTTATTTCTAAAAAAAAAAATGTATTTCTTCTATTCAAATCTTTTATTTTTTTGACTGTTATAAGGTTGACATTGACTGTTATAAGGTTTTTGGAAAATGTAGTTGGGGATTGTTGCAAACTTTTTTGTTGAAGCCAACAAGTCAAAAACCTCTAACTGCAGAGGTTTATATTTATAAGAAACGGATTAAAATGTTTCCACAAATTCTAAATTTATGAAGATTTTAAAAATATTAGTATCCAAACGGCCGTTATAACGGATTAAAAAAACGAATTTTTTTTCTAGTATAAAGCCTCTAGTTCCTTAACCATATGTCAGATTTTTTTGATTTACGAACTTGTCTAAGATATTAATAAAACATACATTTTTAAGAAAGGTTTTTTGATCTGGCTCCACAAATGCAACCGTGAGAGCGCCGGTTGATTCAAACGCATTTTGTGTTTTACAAGCTTTTTTGTTGGAGCCGCTCACTCAGAAACCTCCAACTGCAGAGGTCTTTTTTTGAAAGATTACTGATTAAAAAGGTTTCAAAGATTCTAAATTTATGAAGTTTTTAAAAATATTAGTATCCAAACGGCCGTTATAACGGATCTAAAAAACAGAGTTTTTTTCTAGTAAAAAGCACCTAGTTTCTTAACCATATGATTGGACTGATTTACGAACTTGTCCAAGATATTAATCAAACGCAAATTTTTAGAAAAGGTTTTTTGATCTGGCTTTACAAATGCGACCGTGAGAGTGCCGGTTGTTTAAAAAAAAAAAATTTTTTTGCAAGCTTTTTTGTTGGAGCCGCTCACTCAGGAACCTCTAACTGCAGAGGTCTATTTTTAAAACAAATTGATAAAAAAGATACCAAAAATTTTTAATTTGTTAGTTTTTTTGAAATATTATCCAAATATCCAAACGGCCGTTATAACGGTTTTAAAAAATCAATTTTTTTCAGAAAAAAGCCTCTAGTTTCTTAACCACGTGTCGGATTTTGCTGATTCACGAACTTGTCCAAGATATTATTAGAACACACAAGTACAGAAATTTTTTTTGATCTTCCTCAACAAATGCGACCGTGAGAGTGCCGGTCGTTTTCGTTATATCTCATATCGTTTATATATATATATACATTTTTTGTTTGTTTTTTCGTCTCCGCTTATCATATATAGTCGTTTGGCACAAAAATTTTTCCGAAATTCCGAGATGAAGCCCATTGCAATAGGTAGATTTTTATATGAAATCTACTTATAAATAGGATTGGACATATTTATTACACTACGCCTAAAGAATTAAATTAGGAATTGGAAATCAACAAAACGTTTGTGTTTTTGCCATGCATCACCATATGAAATTGATATTTGAGCAGCGTCAACCAAAGCTCAATATATTCTTAAAACTTAAGAATTAAGTGTGAAAACAAATAAACTGTAAGTAAACTGCTTTATATCGGTGTGTGATGCTTGCTCTACAAATATCAACAATTTAAAATGATGCAAATGAAATTTGAAAACGCTTGAGCTGCAGAAATAAAATATTAAAATGGAGTACAGACAGATGTAATTTGGAAAGTCAGTCAGTCAGTGATCCCAAAGTTTTCACAGAGTCATTTGTAAGGCATTTGAAATTATTGATATCACACCAAATTTTATATCTTATCAACAATCAAAATTTATAAGTGAGAAAAATGATTCAAGATGCATTTCAAGGTTACCATTGAATAATAAATAGATAGTCTACAATTCATCCATTTGTTATTTATTATAATTTTGGATTGCAGTACCTGCAGTACCCATGATAGTATAGCTGTATACCTATTTCATTAATTATGTTAATTTACTTGCTAGTTTATCGTTTTATAATCGTCCGATTTTAATCAAGTCAGTGGGTAAAATTTTTTGTTAATAGAAATTGTTTGAAAAAATGATGTAAAATTAGGATTTTTAGTCGGACTTAAAATTTTTATAATTAAATATCTCAAGAAAACGAAGAAACGCCAATTTGTAAAATTGACATATTTTAGAGTAAGGATAAAACTATTTAAAAAAAAAATTAAAATTCAATTGTACTTTGACCATAGCGCCATCTTTAATAAAGTATTTTTAACATTATAATTTTAAACGTTTAATTAATTTTTTGTTCAAAAGATTAACTAATCTTAGAAATTGTCTAGTTCAAATTTCATCTTTTTCACCTGTGTGTAGATCACGTTTTTCATCATATTGTAGTTACTATGATATTTTCATGTGATTTCTCAAAGTTTTTAAATCAAAGCTGAAAGTATAGTGTATACCATGCATAAAGAATATTAATATGAATTATAACTTTTGAAATTTAAAAAATGTAGTGTCTGCGTCGGACCAGACGGTGGAAGTTATACTTCTTTGGCCATTCGCTCACACACACTTAAAAAGTTCATGTTTAAGTTGTGACACTTAACTAATTTACGCCTCCATCTGAAAGATGGTTTGTGAACCACATTTAACATTCAATTCGCAATTAAAAAATATTAAAACTTTTAATTGAGATAAAAACTGTCCTATCGAGTATATATTAAGCGTAATTAAGCGTAATATATAAAATATTATTTTCTTAAGTCGCTCAAAAAAGAAACATAAAAATTGCCAAAATTTCCCATACAAAGTTGTATGAAAAATTTAACCTATTTTCGTATTTGTTTTACGGACAGAAGAAAATAAAATGCTTAATATACAGTCAGAATAGTTCATAAAGAAATTTAAATTATTTAATTGTAGTAAAATGAGAAATTTCATAGAAAATTTTTTGCCTCAGTTTTATTTTAATTTTAACCAATGAAATTCTCTAAAATGTAATGACATCATTCAATTCCACCAATAACATTTGAATTATACTAATAACAAATATTTATGCGTATGGCCTCTGGGATATTAAAAATTATCAGTCTAATTTTGAAATAATTAATTGATATCACAGTGGGCCAACGTATAATTCATAAAAAATATATAAAGAAATGAAAAATGGCCAAAAATTTTCTAAACGTATTCCCCTCGTTCGTTGATAAATTCTCATAATTTTTTGGAAAATTCCTCAAGCAAGAAGTAATTGCTTTCGAAATTTTTAGTAAAAAATTATTTCGAATTATCACCGCCCTTGGGAAATTACAGCTGATAATTTGTAAAATTATTCAAGTTGGTTTTTGTATGAAATCCCATATAATTTTTTTGGAATTTATTCTCCTTTCTCCCTTTTGCAGCGCCATTGCGGCAAACACCGGAACAAAATAATCGCTCAATAGAGCGATTTTTCTGTTCCGGTGTTTACTGCAATGGCATTGCAAAAGGGGGATAAGAGAATAAATTCAAAAAATTGTATATGGGATTTCATACAAAACACAACTTGAATAATTTTAAAAGTTATCTATGAAATTTCTCATTTTACTACAGTTAAATAATTTAAATTTGTTTATGAATTATTATTGTAGTATATTTAGCATAATATATAAAATATTTTATTTTCTTCTGTCCGTAAAATAAATACGAAAATAGGTTAAATTTTTCATACAACTTTGTATGGAAAATTTTGGCAATTTTTGTGTTTCTTTTTTGAGCGATTTAAAAGTAACATTTTATATATAACGCTTAATATATACTCAATAATACTTTATAATCTAATCAAAATTGTTCAATTGTGGTAAAATGAGAAATTTCATAGATAACTTAAAATTATTCAAGTTGAGTTTTGTATGGAATCCCATATACAATTTGTTGAATTCATTCTCTTATCCCCATTTGCAGCGCCATTGCGGCAAATACTAGAACAGAAAAATCGCTCTATAAAATATAAAGATAAAGTAGGTTTGACAGTAAACTAATTAATTCACGCCGCCATCTGAAAGTTTGCTTACGAACCATCCATATTTAACGTTTAATTCGCAATTAAAAAATATTAAGCTTTTAATCGAGATAAAAACTATCCTATCTTTCAAGTTGGACCATTATACACACACAATTTGAATCTTATGCTCTATGGTGATAAAGACGAAATTTTTAAATCAATTATAAAAAAGAACGTGACGCGGTTTCTCGACCAACACCCCATCAAAATGTGTACAAGGAGCGTAAAGAAGTATAACTTCAAAAATTAATTCATTTTCTAATTTAATGATTTATAATAAATATCGTTTATATTTTTAACATCGTAGAAAATATAGCATTTCCTACGCGAGATGAAAACGTTTCCGTTCTCTAGTAGCAAAATTTACTTTATAAACAAAACTGTTTTTTTTAATTCATAATTCTATAATGAATAAACCATTTATATAATGAAAATTATTTTAGTGTCATTCATAAATAAGTTGATGGAAAATGTTTGATTTTCAAAGATAATTTCGCCACTTTTAAAACACTTGGATTAGTTTTAAACTATTTGGTTTATGCGATAAAATCACTTAAGACTTAACACTCCTCACTTACTACACAAACATTTTATTTTTCAATATTTCAGAAAACGAAGGCAAAGTACAGTTCACAAGTTTTAAAAGTATTCTAAATCTTTGCATAGCCCTCTAATACGTCTTATTTCTAAAATAATATGACTAAAACCGATAAGTCGAAAAAGTACTTGATATAAACTTATGAAAGTTTAAACTAAATCGTTATATAAAATTCAATTAAAGTTAATAAAAATACATAATTGATTCCTTTGACAAAGAACCACAAAATATAAGTAACCACTATTTTGTTTTTAACTAAAATGATTTACATATTATTTAAATATAATATTCAAAACAAATTTGATATTTTCTATTAAATATATTTATTATTGACTTATTTATTCCAAACTCTTGCCACAATTAAACCGATCTTCACGTTTTAGTACATAGTTTTAGCTTAAATCAAAACTTATTACTCGAATTAATCAATTTTGTGGACACTTAAAAGTCTATTATTGATATAGATAAAACAATTATATTTAATGACATTAATAACCGTGATTGATTGATGGATTGATTGATGGATTGATAACGGGTTGATATCACAATCTTCATAATTGTAACTATAAAATTTCAATAGATTTCATATCTGGTAAGAGGATTTTTGGTGATAGAAATCGCCAGTATATCGGCAGATTAGTTGTATTGGGTTTTAAGAATATATTTTGATGAGCCAGGCACTGACGAGGAAGGTCGAATTCATCCGAAACACGAAAAATGTGAAGTGTAGTTTTTTTCTGAGAAACTTCAAACCATACCTTTGAATTGAAAAAATTCCAATTACTTCTTTACTTACTTGAGTTTAATTGATCTCAAAAATCCCAAATATATTTTGATGCATTATTCCAGGACTGTCAATAGTAAATTTGGGTGTGAATTTTTGAAATTATTGGAGAGGTAGTGATTTAAGAATTAGAATTTTATCGAGTCAAGAAAAGTTATGATATGAAGATAGCTCAGGATTCGTAGTAATTTTTTTTTTTAATTAAAGTGTGAATTTTAAGTGTAAATTTTAAAGTGTTGTGTAGTAGGAATTACAAAATGTGTCACAACAACACACAGATACCTTTTAAGACCTAGGTCCCACAACAGCATGCGTCTTTAGGTGTTGGTGGACGCTTTCTTTAAATCTTTGTGGATTGAAGGCACTCGAGATTATTGATTCAGGCAAAGCATTCCATTTATACGATGTACGCACAAAGAAATCCCTTTGCATTTTATTACTATGACAGTGAGTAATCTCGACAGTCCGACCACCTGCACAAACAGATTGACGAGTCAAACGGGGAAAAACATATGTCTGAGGCATTATGGACCTGATTTCATCCGAGCACTGCTGGTGACGATATTTACAAAAATCAACGAAATCAGCAACAGTGCGACGGAATCAATTCGTGTAGCACGCTTTTGAATAGAGTCCAAAAGAGCTAGGGTAGTAACAGATGCAGCGCCCCAAACTAGACAACAATACTCCATACAGGGACGAATATAAGACTTATAAATGTGGAGTAATTGATGCGAAGTAAAATATTTTTTACATCTATTGAGGAGACCGAGTTTTCTTGACGCGCTCTTTGCCATGGCCATTATATGATCGTTCCAGAGAAAGTCATTGGATATTGTGACTCCCAATAAACGAATGCTTCCACATTCGTCTATTTGGTCGTCACACATATTAATTGTAATAGCGTTGGGAAACTCGGTCTTTGATCTGGAAACAATCAATAGCTGTGTTTTGGTGAAATCAAAATTGACCAAATTTTTGTCACTCCAATCGGCGACTTTTTTTAGGTCCTCGTTTACATTTATGGCAGCGTCCCTCTGGGCGGGATTTACTCGTTCATGCCTTTTACCATTTGAAGATAGGGAGACGAATGACTTGTGCAGTGTACTATCATCTGCAAAGCTATTTATTGGGTTACTGGTGATTTGCAACAGTTCGTTGATATAAATTATAAATAAAGTGGGAGATAAAACTGAGCCTTGGAGTACACCAACGGTTATTGATTTAGACTCAGAGGAAAAGCCATCTATAGAAACCGAGATGTATCAGTTAGACAGAAAATTTTGAATCAACTTCACGACTGTGGGATGAAAACCGTACGCAACGAGCTTGTTGATCAAGTTGGCATGCCAGATTCGATCAAATGCTTTTGAGATATCTTGTGCGATCACGTACGTTTCACCACCTTTCTCAAGTATGCTATTCCAAAGATGTGCCACATAATTCAATAGATCGGTTGTTGATCTTTTGTTTCTTAAACCTTATTGGCTGTCAGATATCAAATGGTTGTCTTCCAAAAATTTGGATATGTGTGAATTAATATAGTGCTCGTATATTTTAGACATGACTGGGGAGTAAGGCTATTGGTCTATAATTTAAAATATCACATTACGTTCCTTTTTTTGGGACAGGCTGGACATTGGCCAATTTCCAGCAGAATGGAAAAATAGCAGATTTATAGGATTTATAGAATATTTTGATGATAGTTGGTGCAAGTTCTTTTGAAAATGTTTTTAGAATAACAGGAGGAATGCTGTCCAGACCAGAGGCTTTGTTGTTGTTTAACCCCCTTAAAAGTGTTTCGACAATTTTGGGTTTGAAATGTAATTGTTTAATCTTAACTCCTGAAGGCTGGATTTGGGGTATTTCTTTAGGAGTTTCTAAAACTGTTGAATTTGAAGCAAAGCGTTCCACGAACAATGTAGCTTTCCTTGCAGGGTCAGTAATGATTGAGTCACCATCAATGATAGGAGGGATAGAAGATTTAGTACCAGAATTTAAAGAATTAATGCCACTGTAAAAACTTTTGTCAGAAATTGACATACTCGAAAGTTTTGCCGCTTTCTCTCTGTCAATCTTTGCTTTTTCGTTTTCAATTATCTGGTTTGATATTTTATTAGCCTCTAAATATTGGGATCGATTAACAGAAATCTTTTTATGAATCCAAATATTAAATAATCTACGTTTCGGAGACCATTGGTGTCCATTTTTGAAAAGTGAAATATTTTACGGGGTTTGGGAACTCTAGTTTGTAGCAAATCAGTTTTGATAATGGATGTGATTAGATAATGGTCAGATTTTCCAATACTACCCTTATCGTCATCGACACTCTTAATATCTGGCATAGATGTGAGATAAAGGTCTAAGAGAAAACTTTTATTCGCGCCTTTACGAGGAGTGAAAGTTGGGCTTTTTACAATCTGCGTCAGGTCGTGCGATGCAGCAAATATTTCTGCCTGCCTTCCATTGTTGTTGTCGTCGGTCATTTTGGAAAATTCTAAACACGATTTGTTGTGGACGTGAAAATTTAATTTTAGATATGAGATGAGATAATTAACAATAATATCGAAAATAATAACTTTTCTGTTACTCTTCTCTTAAGTTGCCTTGTTTAGAACACAGAAGTTAAATTTAAAATTTACTAGACACATCAAATAGGGGCTACAAAAGTAACAGTTACACTTTACAGGTATCGTTAAATTCTACTTTGTACTGGAACAAGGTTTTAGGTTTTTATAAGATTTATAATTGAAATAATTTATATAATTGAAATTTTCGTTTAATTTAATTTTTAGTTTTTTAATAATCTTTCACAATTTAACAACAAGTTATTAGTGGTTTCACCAGTATTCCGATTTTTATTTTATTTTGCCCTCAAAAAGTTATTGTTTTCCAAAATAAAATGCATAAAAATAAAAAGCCGCTCTCACAGAGCTAAATTTTATTTCATATATTTGAATTTTATTTTAAAAATAAATTTTTGTGCGTGGTAGATTTTGTTTTATTTTATTCCGCTCAAAAGAAAAGAGGAATAAAATCTAGCTTTTATCTAACTTTCCGTTATACATATTTTGGGGTTCTATGATAAAATATCACACGAAAAAATCTTACGCGAAAGAATATCACGTCGAAAATATCACAGCGAAAAAATCACACTCCACGAAAATATTACATCACGAAAATATCACATTTCGAAAATATCACATCCTAAAATCACAGGCGAAAAAATATCACATTCTAAAATCACACGTGAAAAAATTTATCAAATCCAAAAATCACACGCGAAAAAATATCACATCCAAAAATCACACGCGAAAAAATATCACATTCTAAAATCACACCCAAAAATTATCACGTAAAAAGTTTTATTGTAAAAAAATACAATGTCGTTAATAAAATAAAATTTTTTGAAGTACTCTAACTAAGCTACCAATCTTTCATTTGATATCGTATTTGACTTAGTGAAAAACGTTTTCAACAACTTCTCGTTATAGCCCTATCAACTCAACATTAAGTAAAAACTCTTGAATATGTTCCGAACAGGAATACATCTGTTGGTGTTAGTCATTTTTGATGCAATAAATATCGCAGTCTTCGTTTAAAGTCAATTCTACATACCAATGAAAATCAAATTGTTCGAGAGTCGCTTGATCACAAGCATAGCGCCAAAAACTATGAGGGCCAAGCTCATAAGCTATTGAATGAAATGAAGCAAGCAATAGCCAATCCTGGAGCTTCAACTCAATCTCACAATTGCAATTGGAATGGCTCAAGCTTCGGAAGGTGTGCAGATGGCTCTACCCAAACAAAATTCACTAACCTGACGCTTACAGTACCCCAAAAGTAAAACATATGGGAATTCTCTAGCCAATCCGAGAGATATGTATTCATATTTTAATATTTGAAAAATATAATATGGCATTATAAGATTGAGGAATTGATAATAATTGTTTTTGCTCATACAACTTTGACAGATTTGTAATTAATGATTGTTGGCTTGCAGATGGAACATTTAAAGTGGTTCCAGAAATATTTCTATTTTTTTTAATAATATGGTGCGTTGCATTGCCATGTGTATTAGCATTATTACCAAATAAGACATGATACTTACTGTAAAATGTTGATGGCAGTTGTAGAATTAATGCCTAATGCAAATCCTAGAATAATTATTACAGATTTAGAGATTGCAGCAATGTGTACCATCGGTATGAAATTTTTAGGATTCTCAGGTTTTGAAGATGTCGCTACAACATGATTATTATATGCAGCACTGTGTTCAGGCAAAGGAATCCAGTGAAATAAAGAACAGAATATTGGCAGAAAGGATAACAAATATTTTTACAAATTACCATCCTGAGAATCAAAATGTTAAGAAAAATTGTTCATATATGGTATACGAAATCAAAACAATAAAAATACATAATTGTGAAAACACGCAATTAATTTATTTTTAGTACTATTTTTATACACCGGTTGCTACGTGTCTGTAACTACAAATCTTTTAAATAACTACAAATCTTTTCGATCTAAAATTTGAGATGCATATTGATTAAATAACTTGGGATCCAAAATCAATAAAATAAGATTAATTTGAATGACGTGAGGTCGTTGAAAACGTTTTTACTAAGTCAAATACGGTATCATATGAAAGATTGCTATCTCAGAATTCTTCAAAAAAAATTATATTTTATTTACGGACAATATGTTTTTTTACAATAAAATTGATATTTTTTCGGGTGTGATTTTTAGATGTGATATTTTTTCGCGTGTGATTTTTGTATATGATATTTTTTCGTGTGTAATTTTAGGGTGTGATGTTTTCTCGCGTGTGATTTTTGGATGTGATATTTTCGTGATGTGATATTTTTGTGATGTGATATTTGAGTATAGTGTGATTTTTTTGATGTGATATTTTCGACGCGATATTCTTTCGTGTGTGATTTTTTCGCGTGATATTTTATCAGGACACCACATTTTTTAAAGTTTAATAAAAAAATTTTAAAAATTTGTATGATTAATTGAGTCATAATTTTAGATAATGATTTCATGTTATTGTAGTTTATTATTTTTACATAAATTGTTAATGAACATATTTTGATTCAATGACAATAAAATGATTTGTTTATTATTATTTATTATTTATTGACCGAATTTATTTAAAATCAAAATATAACATTAAAATTAATTCATTTTTGTTTGATGATTATTTTTATTAATTAATTAATTTTTAATAAATTTTATTTCTATTTATTTATACACGTTCCAATTCATAATAGTCTAGTAACTTTATACATCACAGTATGCGTCAAATCCGTTAGTTCTGATTTTTTGCAGACTTGTTTATGATGTTGGCCTAATGAATAATCCAAGTTTGTGACCTCGAGCGCCAAACGCAACTTTGTCAAAAATCGAAAATCGTTATTTTTCAAATTTTGGCAATTATAACCTTAAAGGACTAGTTTTTGAAAAAACTCTCTTAAGACGTTTTTAAAGAAGACTAAATTTGCTATAATATGATATGAGAACTGTCTCTGTAAACTTAATAGTTTCCGAGATTAAGCCTTTTAAAGTTTATCATTTTTTTCGAACTGCACAATTTTTTGCAATTCTGTCGTTCTGAATGAATTTTCGAGTGACGTCTAAAATATTGTCTTGACGTCTATTGTCTATTACTGACGTCTTAAGAGAGTTTTTATCAAAAACTAGTCCTTTAAGGTTATCGCCAATATTTGAAAAATAACAATTTTTTCGCGGTTTTTTCGATTTTTAACAAAGTTGCGTTCGGCGCTCGAGGTCACAAACTTGGATTATTCATTAGGCCAACATCATAAACAAGTCTGCAAAAAATCAGAACTACCGGATTTGATGCATACTACCCGATACTTTCAGGCGACAAAGTTACTACTTACTGGACTATAAAGAAGAAAACACTTTTTCATTTTTTATTAAAACCGCCGCGTTCGATTTGACTGAAGTAACTACATTATCTGTTGCAAAAGCAACAACTCTATGGAATTGTTGTTGTTTTTTCAGTCATATCGAACGCACTTATTGACTTACAAATTTTTATTTTTTTCAAATAATTATCTCCCAACAAAATCTTTCCTTGTAATTTTTTATTTTGCGCACAAAAAGTTCTTTCATAAATTTTTTTTATTTTATTTTAAGAGCAACGGCGAAAAACAAAAAATAAAGCCCGCCACAAACAATTCTTTGCAATTTTTACCAAAACTATTTGTACTTGTTGTGCTTTAACTAGAACACTTCTAAACTATTTTTATTTTTCATATTGAAATAAATTTTAGTTCTGATTAGTTTTTTTTCTGATCGGAATTCGGTTAAACAATTTATTGATTGTCAAAGTTGTTGTTATTTTTGATTATATTACAAAACAAATTCACGTTTATCATTATAATCACCTGAATAGTGGAATTCTTGTAAATCTGGATATCACAATTTAGTTATATTGAATAGTGAAATATGATTAGACAAGTTTTTTTGTTTTAATTTGATTACCTCCATCAAACATATTTTTTGTTTTTTAATCTAATATTCCTCCTAGTAGTACAACACAAAAAATCACACCATAAATATTCCAGAGACGTGCGCTTCACCATTGTGTAACCAGTTTGTATGGTTTAAACTCAAACTTTATAAAGATTTTTAAAAACGTGTTCGCAGAACCTCTAATCCTTTGAATCATAAGTTCGTTTGCAAGACATTGACTAAAGAAATGATAATCTTTCAACTTGTTTTGAGTTTTTGTTTGTGTTTTTTTACCTGTTGTTCGGCATGAAATGAAAGTGAAATTGGATACTGATGATTGTGTCTCTGATGAGATAATTAGATACATCCAGTTGGAACAAAGATTAAACTGATATATTTGGTAAACAAAAATGGATGCTGAGAGTTCCTGTGCTGAACATTGTCCTGTAACATGATTTTATAAAACTAACAAGTTTTTTTCTAATCTACCTACTTTTTCTCGAAGCAAAAAATAAAAATTAATAGAAAATGCAGATTTTTTAAAAATTTGAAATAAATTTGTTTACTTATTATTAGAACTACACTGAACAATATCATTTATTTTTCTAATCTAAACCAAATCAAATATGCCATTTTATTCATGTTGCGCCCATTCTGGAAACGTTGTTATATTTGGAAATATTACACTACCCCATGTCAAAAATAACATCCAAGTTGTTAAAATTGTCAAAAGTGTTGGCAAAGATCCACCAATAATCTGAACAATAATAATATTCTAATTAAAAAATGCAAATTTTTTGAAATAAAATCAACCAAACCATATCTTTTGTTGAAATATTTGCAAATGCAGTTGCAATAATATTTGCAGGTGTGCCTGTTGGTAAAAGAAAGACCATATTAAATGATATAGTAGCTGGTATCATTAAAAGCAATGGATTCATTTTCATTGCCACCGCTAACTCAGCTAAAATTGGAAGCAAAATGTTGGGAGCCGCAATACTTATTAAATTTGCAATTGCAGTTGATACAAGACATACAAAAAGTACAAGAGTGTATGTTGGTAAACTTTTTAATCCAATCAGTGATCGTCCTAACATTTCTGACATGCCTGACGTTTTACCACCCTCTGTCATAGCAAAGCCGGCACCAAGAAGAAATACCAATCCCCACGGTATTCTAGAGTTAATAAATTTCCATGTTAAAAGACCCGATCCACATTCGGTGGGAAGCGGATCTTTTTTGGGGTTGTAAATATATTTAAAGAAAGATAAATCCGCCGGAATAATAAATAACAAGATACAGATGAATATTGTTGAAGTTGAATCTTTCGGTTTTCTAGTAAAAAAAAAAGAATGAGTTGAATTATTTGAGTAAATATCAATTTAAGCTTTTATTCAGGGTATTTTTACGCAAGCAATGAATCTCGACGTAACCAATTTTAGATCTAAATAAATTATTTTTTTAAATACAAATATTTTTTCAGAATAACGTTAATTCGAATTCTCGTTCGAACCGGATTTTAAATTGCCTTGAAATACTGAAACTATAATACTTACGTTTCCTCTATCCAATCGCCCCAACCAGGCATAAAACCAGGCTCTCTGGTAAACCATAGCAAAAACGCAAATACGAATAAAAATGCTACACATATTTCATGAAAACTCAGTGGACCGAGGTCTTCGTATCTTTTCTTTATAACTTCTTCAGCTGATTTTTCACCTTCTTTCGATATTTGCACTTCTTTGGCTTGTTTACTATTCGGTCGTCCAAAACCTAGATAAAACCATTGCATATATACCCATGTAGCAATTATATTGATTAACATGCCAGGAGCATTTAAGAATAGCCAGCTTGAAAAAGAAAAGGTAGGTGCATTTGGGAAACGCGTTTCAAGCAAACCAACAAACACTAGATTAAATGCAGTACCAAAAAGTGTACCTACACCACTCAATGAGGCTGCATAGGTAGTACCTAAGAAGTAACATTTCGTAATATTTGTTGGAAGGTTAATCTTTTCTGTTTCTTTATAACCATCATTAATTGGTTCTTGAAATGTATAAATTTTGCAAAACCCTTGCTGAAATTGAAATCGGAATATTAAAATTGTTTAATAAGTTGAAATTACATAGTGATTTACAGATTCAAGTGTTTCTAGTGTAGCTTTAATAATTGGGCACATCATTGTTATAGTGGCACTATTTGAAATAAATATTGCCACAATGGTTGTGACAAAAAATAATCCAAAACTTAGTCTTGAAAATAAAAATACATGAATCTTTTTACCAATTGTTTGATTGGAGAATTATTTGATTACTTCTTTTGACTGAAACCTATAACTCCAATACATTTCAAAGCAATTCGATTGTGCAGGTTACTATACTCAACTGCTGATGCAATCATATGATTACCAATAAACACAAAAATTTGGTTTTTCATGTAGAGCATACATGTTGTTTCGGTTTCCTGGAATAAAATTTTGTAAATTTGTATATTTGTATATTTTATACACAAATTCATTTGATTGAATTTGTTTTACTTACCAAAATCTGAAGCATTGGAAACGCAACTACAGGTATCAGGGCTGATATGGGTAATGGAAGACATTCGGTAGCCCAATATAATGCTAATATGCAATATATGTATAAACATCTATATGCCTGAAATAATAACTTGTCATATTTATTTTATAACTTAAATCTGTTTTCTTGATTTCTAAATTACACTTGTTTGATTTGTTGCAATGATTGGTAGAAAAATTAAAGGAGTGAAAATAACAACAAGGGATTTCCAATATACAGAAATGCATTTCCCTAGTTTTTGTAAAACAGTTAGCTCTGTTTGAGAATCTACAGTTTGTTCGCCGACCATATCGATGAGTAATTTATTTTGCTTGTGTTATTCAGGGTTGATGATACAGTGTTTGTAAATCTGAAAATAAGCATAATATGGTATGATTTAAATAATCAAAAAGATTATATTGTTGAACAGGGAAGTAGATATTTGCTGAAAGATTGAGGATGTAAAAAATGACAAGAAATGAATCGAGACAGTTTAACGTTAAACATGTAAAATATAATAAAATAAACTACTACACAAGTATGATGTAGAAAATCAATCAGATAACATACAGTAAAAACATTACGATCGACAACAATGGGTTCTAAATAAATCAAAACCGACATGCTGGTGACTTGCTGACAGTGTAGAAACTTCTGTCTATAGGTATGATTTATTTATATAGAACGTAAAGATTTTTTATACTTAAATACAAAATTTAAAAGATATGCTACAAGTTGTTTCAAAATAATTATTTTCTTTATGTATTTTATTCAATGAGTCAACAAATTAATTAATCAAAATCCAATAAACCAAAGCTTTATCAAAATTGATTTACAACTGATTGCTATTCTGTTGATGCAGATGTATACAGAAATATGAAAAACAAAACATATGTTTATGATAGAGTGACCATTCGTACTGAGTTTATCAGTACAATACTGATTTTCTAGCTTCTGTACTAATAGACATATGCGGTACTGATTTTTACTGATTTCTAAAATTATAAGAAAATTGTTAAATTTTAATTTAAGTTCCAATTAATTTAAGTTCCAAAACCATACGAGTTATCGTATGTACGTTTAAATTGTGGTAGTTACCCACCAAAAATATATAGGGTGAGTTTTTAAAAAAATGCCCGGCTTTTATCTCGAGAACGATGCTAGATGGGACAAAATAACGCAAGGTGATATTTGCTAAGGGTCGAGGGGGACGTCTAGTGGTAATATTAAATGACCTTGTAACTCATAAGTATTGGAATTATATGATACAAAGTAGGGTTTTTTAAAATTAGTATAGGTTCTAAAAAATGTATGTTTTCAAAGGCTTTACATCGTACCTCCCTAAATCAAACGAACACAACTTTATTTATTTTTTAACCCGCCATCTTGTGTGGATAGGTTAGTTTTATAAGCACCTCAAATTTTACGTTCATCGGATTAATGGTTCACGAGATAATCGAAATAATGTGAAAAACACGTTGTACTCTCACCAATAGTGTTTCGTATAAAAAACGGAACCCTAAAAACAACGAAAATCCATTTCACGCAGTAGACCGCGATGCAATAATATTTAAATTAATGAATGATTTTCATTGTTTTTTTAATTTATCGAAATTTTATTTTTTTTCTGAAGACCTTAGCGAAGACACGTTTGCTTTAGTGCAAATTAATTTTCATCATATCTACAACATCGTACACTTTACAAAAAAAATTTGCAAGCAAAAAGTGTGTAGTTTGATTTACTTAATTAAAAAAAACCTTAAATGTATAGGTTCTAATTTAAAAAAACCCTACTTTGGTATATAATTCCAATACTTACGAGTTTCAAGGTCATTCAATATTACCACTAGACGTCCCCTTCGACCCTTAACAAATATCACCTTGGGCTATTTTGTCCCATCAAGCATCGTTCTCGAGATAAAAGCCTGGCATTTTTTTAAAAAACTCACCCTGTATATCAAAAATCTAACCCTGTGTTTTCCCAAGCAATCGTTTCGGAAAGTTGTATTTTACAAACTCCTGGTGTTGGTCTCAACAAAATTTCATCAAAACTAATAAAAAAAAATGAAAATCAGATTTCTCTCCTTCGCTTTACATATTTACATTTCGACTTAGAAGAGACATAGGTTAGGTGAGATTGAGGATAGTACATATTTTAACTCTTAAAATTTTGTACTGATTTTACTAGAAAAGTAACGGTCACCCTAGTTTATGGGCTCTGCGCCGCTTTGTTATATATCTATCAAACTATGCCCTGTTTTGACCAAAGACCATATTGCAGTTTTACTAAAATCGTTCCAAAACCAAAAAATTTATCGATACCCTAAACTGGTTTTATTTTGAAGAATTGAATAACATTTTAACCCAAAAAAACTAAACGTTGATCGAATTATACTCAACTTAATCGAATCAACAAGTCAACAACACTATAAAAACTAAAATCTTTAAAATTTAAGATTAACAGCACTTGGAATAGTTAAACTAGTTTTCACCTTATGTCACTATTAAGGAATATCTCGATTCACAATCAGCTAAACTAGCATTGCATCTAGTATAATATAGTACCTACTCCATTATGACTGTTTAACGATAATCGTTGCCTATACGATAACACTAATTAAACCAAATAAGCTTAATTGTTGGTAATGGAGCGATTATTATTTTAGTATCTTTTAAAATAATTTGGCGAAACGCGTTTAATAATCTAAACTTATTCCTGTGTGTCATATAGAAGTGAACAATGTTAATTAGCATTTTCATTCGCTTGGGTAAAATAAATTAATTATTGAAACTTGAAACTATTGGAAATAATTCTTTCTACGGCTAATTTACAAATTTAGTAACATTATGTAAGACGTTGCATTATTATTTATTTATTATCATCCAGATAGCTGTAACGTAAGTTATCAAAACCTCAATTATGATTTATTTCGTTTTAGAATTCCGTACTTTAAAAAAGTAAAAACGGTACCTATGAGAGAGACTTCGGTGTACATCCGAATTTCAACATAATCAATTTACTCACAAACTATAGGTGCGTACTGCTATCAAGTTAAAATTTTCTACAGTTTTCAAATAAATATGATAAAAAAAATATTGCGACGCTGATGCATAGGCTGACTTCACCACAGCTCTGGAAACATAGTGTTCTGGATATATAATGAGCTAATATCCATCAAATACTTTTATTAAAAGCTTACCAATGTTATAGACTTCGTAGTTCTAATAATAAAAATATTAAAGCAAGCAAAAGGTAAAATGCACTTCAAAAGGTAAAATGCACGAACGAATTAATCCTGCCCGGAGAGACGCTGCCATAAACGTGAACAAAGACTTGAATAAAGTCGCCGACTGGGGTGACCAAAACCTTGTCAATTTCAACTCCACCAAAACACAGCTGTTGATTGTTTCCAGATTAAAGACCGAGTTCCCCAAAGATATTTTATTTAGTATGTGTGATGAACCAATAGGTGAATGTAAAAACATTCGTTTATTGGGTGTCACAGTTTCAAATGACCTACTCTGGAACGATCATGTAATGGCGATGGCAAAACGCGCGTCTAAAAAACTCGGCCTCCTAAATAGATGCAAAAAATTTTTCACTCCATACCAATTGCTCCATGTTTATAAGTCCTATATTCGTCCCTGTATGGAGTACTGCTGTCAAGTTTGGGGTGCTGCCTCTGTTTCCATCTTGGCCCTCTTGGACTCTGTTCAAAGGCGAGCTCTACGAATTGTGGGTGATCGAACTTTGACATCAAAACTTGATTCCCTACAACATCGTCGCACTGTTGCTGACCTCGTTGTTTTTTACAAGTATCGTCATCAGCAGCGCTCAGATGAAATCAGCGGCATCATGCCTCAAACTTATTCTTACCCCCGTTCCACTCGGCAATCGACTGCCGCAACCAGTGAAACGGTAAAGATCCCGCGCTGTCGTACTGGCGGATCGCAGAGAGACTTCTTTGTCCGAACTGCGTACAAATGGAATAGTTTGCCGGAACACTTAGTCTCAGGTGGCTTCAACCCACAGATGTTTAAAAAAAGCGTTAATCTACACCTTAGAACGCCAGTTGTTGTGGGACCCAGGTCTGGACCTAGGTCTTGAAAGGTATTTATGTGTTGTTGTGACACATATTCTAAACCCTATTACACAACACATTTTATTAAAAAAAAAAAAAAGCAGCAGTATCCCAACAAACATAAATTCTGTTGTACGTGAAAACGTAAAAAAAAATTTTTCGCTAAAAAAACTAATCAGTTCCTTGCCATACATATTTGCATCTTTTTGCGAAGTGTCATCAAAATTACCTAACGAACGAATGTTGTTTGCTTCCAACAAACATTGAAACAATAAACAGGTATACGGGAGGACCCCCACCACTTATCCCAATATTGTCCAAAAACTAATCAATTTTTTGTCATTAAAGTCTTCTTCTTTTTTTAAAGTGCCATTCAAATTGATTAATAAATGAAATCTGTATGCTCCCAACAAACTTTAAAAACCAAGTGTGAAAAGTCAGCAGTTGTATGGTAGACCCCCTCGCCAAATTGATCAATGTGTTCCAAAAGATGATAATTATCTTCTTACACTAATTGGAACCTTTTCCATAAGTTTAATCATAATCACTTCATTATTGTAGGCTGTAGTGTGCATAAACACACTGAAAAAACTTCCAACAATTAAAAAAAATTTTTTTTACCGGAAGTAAAAAACCGGAAGTTGGGATGCAGAACTGTTGTAAACTATACTAAATGCTTACGTACAAAGTTTCATCCAATTTGATTATCAGGTACAGATGTTATTGACCTTTAAAAAAAAACAGGTGTTTGGGACACCCCCCACCACTTTGTTCACTATCGCTCAAAAACTAATCAGTTCCTTGCCATACATGTTTGCACTTTTTCCAAAGTGTCATCAAAATTCGTTCACGAATGAATGCTGTGTGATCCCAACAAACATTGAAAAAAGTGTGACACTGTAAACAGGTGTTCGGGAGGACCCCCACCACTTATCCCAATATTGTCCAAAAACTAATCAGTTCTTTGTTACTTAAGTCTCCATCTTTTTTCAAAGTGCCATTAAAATAAATTAATGAATGAAGTCCGTATGCTCCCAACAAACTTAAAAAACAATGTGTGAAAAGTCAGCATTTGTATGGTAGACCCCCCGCCACTTTGATCAATGTGTTCCAAAAGATAATAATTGTCTTCTTACACTAATTGGAACATTTTTCATAAGTTTCATCATAATCACTTCATTGCAGGCTGTAGTGTAGGCTGTAGTGCGCATAAAGACACTGAAAAAACTTCAAAAAAGTGCAAACAAATTTTTTTTACCGGAAGTGAAAAACCAGAAGTTGGGATGCAGAACTATAGTGAACTGTACTAAATACTCATGTACAAAGTTTCATCCAATTCAATTATCAGGTACAGATGTTATAGAGCTTTAAAAAAAACAGGTGCTCCAGGGACCCCACACCATTTTGTTCACTATCGCTCAAAAACTAATCAGTTCCTTGCCATGCATGTTTGCATCTTTTTCCAAAGTGTCATCAAAACTCATAATGAATGTTTTATGCTCCCAACAAACAAAAACATTGTGGAAAAAACCACCTGTTGTATGGTGGATCCCCAAACCCCTTATCCAATGTACTCCAAAAGCTGATAAAATCTTTTTCATGTTATTTGAAAGGTTTTACCAACGTTTCATGAAAATCGATCGGTAATTGTAGGCTACAGTAGGGATAAATACCTGGAAAAAAAACTTTTTGACCGGAAGTGACAAACCGGAAGTTGGTATGCAGAAATATTGAAAACAGTACTAAAACCTTATATACTAAGTTTCAATAAGATCATAGTCCGGAATCAGAAGTTATTCAAGATTTAAACTTAGAGGTGTTCGGGAGACCCCCCGCCATTTTGTCCAAATTTAAAATGAATCCAGATCTTCCATTTTCAAGTGTACCTGTAACATTTGCCAAAGTTTCATCAAGATCCTATGCAGAAAACTCACCCACCCACCATATGTGGGGTGTCATATGAAAAGTTAATTTTTTTCTAGTCCAAAACAATTTTTTTTGTAAAATCTTCTGCTCCATGGTTACGGGCAAGGTTGTAAAGATTGAATGAAAACTAAAGCGGTCGGCTCATCATTTCAAATGTTATTTTGGGGGAGTTGATGGTGGAAATTTTGAAAACAAATTATTTCTAACCCTACTCGACAAGGTCATATGAAAAGTTGATTTTTTTCTAGTCCAAAACAATTTTTTTTGTAAATTATAAAAGCATTAATATAATAAATTTTATTTATTTGTTTTTTTTTTTATTTATTTCTGCATTTTTTTATTTATTTATTATTTCATTAAGTTTTTGTTTAGTTCTTTGTTTAATAAACTAATCTTTTTATTTTAATCGTTCATATTTATTTCAAACTAATCATTTTATTTTCATCTAAAATTATGTGCGAAAGACATTTTTCGGTAAAGGTTATGAAAACATTTACAAAAACAAACGGGCACTCTCATTAATTAATTTTAGTGATTCAAAAAAATGATAATATTTATTTAAATTTAATTATTTTGAATTTTTAATGAAACTAAAACTTTATCAATTTAATATTTTATTTTATTTTTTCAAATATATTTTCGATCTCTAGGAGATCTTCTTCAGGGAAGAAGTTTCTATAAACTGAATTAAGTTTATAGAAACTTCTTCACTGAAGAAGATCTCCTAGAGATCGAAAATATATTTGGAAAAATAATTTAAAATATTAAATTGATAAAGTAGTAGTTTCATTAAAAATTCAAAATAATTAAATTTAAATTACACTTTAACTAGCTAAAAAGTAAAAAATTATAATCTATTTAAATAAGGCAATATTTATATTTTTTTTTATAATATTAAGAAAATTGTGGAAAATTATAATTATTTTTTTATATGTAAGCAAAATATTTCAATTTTTTGAATTCTGTTTTTTTTTTTTCATTTAAACTCGTTAAAAAATGGCAAAAAAAGGGACGCCTCATATACAAATGCAGTCACACGCATACTTTTTCATTCTAGAACTTAAAAATACGGCCGCAATCTTTATATGTCGTAATGACGTTACTAATAATATTTGTCCAGGATAAATTCACTACGTATTAGAGTCACAAAAGAGTCACAAATAAAAACACATTTTGTATACATGTTTACATGATTTAATAATGTTATGATAATTATGATTATTAGTTCCTTGGACGAAATAATATAAAATTGTTTTTATTCGTTGTAGTCCAAAAATTTTTTATTTCGTATATAACATTCATTTTTAATGACTTGTTTGTGTCTGCTTGTTTGTGTCTGCAAATACTTGTTTGTGTCTGCATAGAGGTTTTTGCTATGAAGGCTTATTAATAGTATTACATGTAGATGTATTACAGTTGTTCAATTTATTTAGTTTTAGAAAAGATGTTTGATTGATTATATATGGAGGAAATGATTAATTTATATATGGTAAAAGAGGCAATAGGAAAAGAAACAAAAAACTGAAAAAGTTACTATATATATTTTTGATCATTTTGATCCGGGCAGATTATATTAAAAATATAAAGGAAAATTAACACAAATAAATAATACATTTTACTTGTGTTAGTTTAATTTTAATAAAAAAAATTGAAGAAAAAAATTGTTTGTATTATAATATGATTAATTTAATTTTAATTATTTTATTCAATGTGGAGAATTGAGTTATGTTTTGTTGTTGAGCCAATAAAGTTAAATTGATTTGTTAACAAAAAATTAGATTGGAAATAATCATTGATTTTGTTGATTAATCCATATGAAATTTATTGTTTTACATCAAAAGAAGTTAAATGTCTCATTTTGGTAAAACTACAGTGGCTGAAATAGAGGAAGCTATTAGTAAAGTTGACTAAAAAAAAAGATTATTGAAGTTAGTGGATTAGATATAAATCAATCTGGAAATTCAGTTAGTTAAGCGTTCCACTTCGAAGATCCGTAACTTTTTTATCAGAAATAATGGGAACGATATGTGATAAAGTGGATGATTACGCTAAAGCAATTTATAATGAGCGGTAAACTTACAATGTTAAAAATGGTTACAAGTGCTGAAGTTCTTGACTGAGTTCTATGTAGAAGTCGCAACAAAAATGTTTATGGATGAAAATGAAACTGATAATGATTTTAAATTATGTGGCGAGATGGCTCAATATTGTAATCAATCGGCAACGGTAAATTATAATTTAGAACAAGTGAAACATCAATTTACAGCGGGTCAACATTCAACATTTAATAATGTAAGCTTATGTATTTTAATTTATATAATTTGTGTTAATTTATTTTTGTTTTGAAAAATTATTTTCGTCATGTATTTATTACATAGTTTATATATATATTTCTGTGATAAAAAAGATATCCCCTTGGTCAGGATTCGCGTGTTTGTTTTATAAAAATCCAATCGTTTCATTTTAACATAGGAAGTACCCCAACATGCATGGAAAAAGAAAATTTTGCCAATCCGGGGTAACTGTTAAATTAAATTTACCAAGAGCTATACCGATTTCAACAAACTTTTTTTTATAGGAGATTACTTAATCTTTTGAAAAAAATTAAAAGTTTTTGTAATTAATTTTAAAATTAAAATTTTAAAAAAACCCTTTTAAAGATGGCGCACAATAGAATTTTATTTTTTTTTAATAGTTCTCTAAAATATGTAAAATTTACAACTTGGCGTTTCTTCGTTAACTTAAGATATTTAATTCCGACTAAAAATTCTATCTTTTCATCATTTTTTCGATTTACAAAAATTTAAGCACTAAAATTTGATTAAAATCGTTCGGGCTAGAACGATCAACCAGCAAGTAAATAAATATAAATAGTGAAAACGTTAATTAATTAATAAGTAAATTAATATGTATTAAGCTTACATAAATATTTATCTCATTTAATTGTTTGTTTAAAATTATTAAACAATTAGAAAAATTTTAATATAGTATTTATTATTTTACATGTTTAATTAAATTAATTAATTTTTAATTAATTTACTAAATTCAATATAAAAAAAATAATTCAATGCTTTAGTCATTTTAATTATTATTCATTTACTCATTTTGTTTTATTCATTTATTCTATAGTAACTTTTCGTATTACATAATCGCATTAGAATTTAAAAACTTCCTAACATGAACAGTGATAAAGGAAAATATTAGCGTTATTGTCACTAAAAATGTCATTTCAAGAGATCCAGAACATGTTTGGGGAAGATTTAACCACACTATTAAGATAAGTAAAAAACTTCAGCGCAATATGTGCTCATTCTCCAAAACTATTCGTCCAATTTCAGCAGACATTTATTATCCGACGAATTAAAAGATAAAGTGAAAACATTTTATGAAGAAGATGATATCAGCCGCATAATGCATGGATCACAAAATTTTATCACTATATTAGCAGTGCCGTATTTCCCAGTAAGCACTATAAACTAGTGCTTAGGGCGGCAATATTTCAGGGGCGGCGAATAATTTTCAAGTTTACATTTTTTTAGACTTCAGGTTTTAATATCCCTCCTTTACTCTGTTCTTTTAGAGAGAGCAGCTTTAAAAAATATAACAAGCTTTCCTGCGTTTTAAGAATAAAAATAATTTACATATCTGAATATTTTTGTCAATTATGCAAGTATTCTAGAATATATATTTATCCACGACTGCTATAGAATATATGCTTTCCATGTGTATGTCTTCCATTGTAATGTTGTACATTCTTTCACTTGTTGTAGAATGTAACGCAATCGTTACATTCTTCAACAGTTCTATAGTTTATTAAATATTTCCCTAACAAAATCTAATCTTAACATTTGTTAACATTACTATACCATAATATCAAAAGGTTTAAACGGGATAAAATAAAAAATTATGAAATAAAAAAAATTTAACATTTTTCGTTATGTCAATTGTTTTGTTTTTCTATGCCGTCTATAATGTATTTCAATATGGTGATAAAAACTTTAGCAGGCACTGCAAATTATTCGAAATATTTTGCAGTCGTGGATAAAATAGCATCTTGTATTCGCATATGAGGATGGCAGTTCTTTACTCGGATGATTCCCTCCACTCGCTTCGCTCGTTCTGTGAAACTTCACGAACGAGCTTCTTTCTTTCACGAGCAACTTCTTTAGAATTTTTAATTCACTAGATTAGAATTTTTGAATAAGCTTTGAAGTATAAACTTTTATGTGAGCCCAAGTAATTAAGGAAAATAATTTGAATTTTTCAATTCGAAAGTATATTTTTGGATTTTTATCAGAGAAAAACACCATTTCTCTTATACGTGTTTTGGAGTGGGATTCGAACCGTCCTTATTAGTGCCAAGATTCGAATCCATTTTGGAAGACACGCTATCCAACTAACCTATCTAGGCGATGATATTTCAAAGTCCAAATTTCATCATTATTGAACTACAGTCGTTTAAATAAGAGACTAACATTTTTGTTCATTATAAACGTATGAAATTATTACTTATGTGAATTCAAGGGACCCACAAAATCGTTCATAATAACCGTGTGTTCATTACAAAAGGGTTCACCATAAACGAACTCTGCTGTACTTAAGCTGAGTTTTTTCACAATCGTTAGATACTTCTGTTTTATTCATTTTTCAATTACAGAGCTTTTTTATCTCCCGCAAATGGCAAATGGTGCCATTTTATGAGAAGTCATCCAAAATAATTTTTTTTTCAAGTAAAACTTCTTTAGACGCGTTTTAAGAATTTTGCAACGGAAGATCAAAAAACGAATATAATATTCGGTAAATATACGATACAATTCAATTATGACACACAAATGTCGGAAGTAGTCATTTGAACAGATATATAACCATATATATTCATCTCTATCATACTACAGTCTGATTTTGAATTTTAAACATATACATGCACACAATTCCAAAAAAACTTAAGTAGAAATTTAAACACAATAAAATAAAAAAGAAACTAGAAGTAAAAAAGGCAAACGAATATTATGTTGGGCAAGTATGCGACAATTCGATTATGTGTATTGTATTTTGTATACGCTTATTCAGTATCGTATTAAACGTTAAATGACTTGGACGTGTTAATCTTAGATTTAAATATCTAATAATATAATATTCCTAATATTTTATTGAGTTTCGTAATTTTTTAAATTCATATTTTGAATTGTTTTAGTTTTTTGAAGTAAAACTTCTTTAGGGCTGGTTATAGTAGTCATTGTGGTCATGGTGGTCATGGTGGTCATGGTAGTCATGGTGGTAATAGTGGTCATGGTGGTCATAGTGGTCATGGTGGTCATTGTGTTCATTGTGGTCATGGTGGTCATATGGTCATGGTGGCTATGGTGGTCATTGTGTTCATTGTGGTCATGGTGGTCATATGGTCATGGTGGCTATGGTGGTTATGGTGGTCACGATGGTCATGGTGGTTACGGTGGTCATGGTGGTCATGTTGGCTATGGTGGTTATGGTGGTTATAGTGGTTATGGTGGTCATGGTGGTAATGGTGGTCACGGTGGTCATGGTGGTTATTGTGTTCATGTTGGTTATGGTGGTCACGGTGGTCATGGTGGTCACGGTGGTCATGGTGGTCATAGTGGTCATGGTGGTTATGGTGGTCATGGTGGCTATGGTGGTTATGGTGGTCACGATGGTCATGGTGGTTACGGTGGTCATGGTGGTCATGTTGGTTATGGTGGTCATGGTGGTTATAGTGGTTATGGTGGTAATGGTGGTCACGGTGGTCACGGTGGTCATGTTGGTTATGGTGGTCATGGTGGTTATAGTGGTTATGGTGGTCATGGTGGTAATGGTGGTCACGGTGGTCATGGTGGTTATGGTGTTCATGTTGGTTATGGTGGTCACGGTGGTCATGGTGGTCACGGTGGTCATGGTGGTCATAGTGGTCATGGTGGTTATGGTGGTCATGGTGGTCATGGTGCTCACGGTGGTCATGATGGTCATGGTGTTCACGGTGATCATGATGGTCATATTGTTCATGGTGGTCATGGTGGTCATGGTGGTAATGGTGGTCACGGTGGTCATGGTGGTCATGGTGTTCATGGTGGTCATGATGGTCGTGGTGGTGTCACGGTGGTCATGGTGTTTAGAGTTTGCATCCCGGGCTTTCCCGGGCGGGAAAAATATTTGTGTTGATTAAATTTGTTTTGTTAAATAGAAAAATGAGTGGTGCAATCTTTGCACGCGGTTGAAATAAATTTCTTTGGCTACTGTGGCAGGTATTAATAAAAAGATGAAATATAAAATAAATATGTCATATTGCAATTTAGAGTTGCATTCCATGATAATATAATTTGCAGCATGTGTAATAAAAAGTAATATTTACATAATGTGTTACAAAGTCAATTCAATTATTAACATAATTGAAATATGAAATTAGAGGTTTATGACAAATTTGCTAAATTTTTTGAAAAATGCATCAATTGTTGTACCAATTGTTAAATTAAGTGGACATGCATTCATCGTGAAATTTAATTTGTAATACGTTGTAAGACTTTGGAAAACATGTAAATATGGCTTTTTATTACACATTGTTGCAAATTATATTATCAAGAATAATAGAAAGAAACTCTAAAATTCAATATGATATATCTATTTATTTTATATTTAATATTTTTAGTAATACCTGCTGCAGTGGCCAAAGAAGTTTTACTTCAACAGCGTGTAAAGATTGCGCACTTCATTTTTTTGTAATCTGTACTTTTTTTTATCTACTTTAACCTAAGTATAATTAAAATTATGTTGCCTTAATTTAAATGCCCATTTTTGGGAATTAAAAAAAAATAATTAATTTTTGCATTTTTTTTGACATTTTACCATATATACTGTTTTATTTATGCTAATTATCATGTATTTATTTATGGTATGAGTGGTAATGTTGAAAAATAATCGACTAATAATTTGGCGACGAGTTGTATTCAGCAGACAATTTAACGAATAGAAATAGTAACATTATTTCATACAACATTTATTGAATAATTGCGAATAATTGTTTATTACCTTAATCGTAGTAGGCCGAAATAGTAAATAAATATTACCTTAATAGTAGTAGGCCGAAAATTGTCACTATAATTCGCAGTTCCTTCCCACCAGAGAAAAATAATCGACATAATTCATTTAGATTTGTTAAAAAATAGTAAATGAAGCAAAAAAATACATATGCGTAACATATAATCCCAAAAAAAAACCATAAAAAACAAACCATAGACACAGGTGTTTATAAAATTACCTGTGATGACTGCAGTAAATTTTATATAGGTCAGGATAAAAGATTTATTGAACACACCAGTGAAATTAATAAGAGCGATCCAAAATCCAGATATGCCCAACATTTTAAAATAAAAAAACAGAAAAACACAAATACACCAATATAACACAAATTTAACCATATTACATAAGAAATGAAAAGGACAACATCTAGATAGATTGGAAGAAAAAGAAATATATAAACATAAAAACAATAGCAACATTTTAAATGACAAAATCAACACTAAAACTAACAAAATATATGATATAATAATAAAAAATAGCAGTTGAAATAGTATATAAGTAATAGTTTAAGCAAAACTTGTAATAATAATTTAAAGTGAGGTTGACGTAAGTCGAAATCGATATTCAATAAAATAAAAAATCAAATTCAAATTGGTACAATAAGGAAGTTTATATTATTATTAATAAAAAAAAAAAAAATAAGCAGCAAAAAGTATATTTCTAAATATTGCATTTTAATTCAAAAGTGACAAAAGCACACAAACAGTGAATAATATGGAAAACCATAATAACACATATAGAATTTTCAATTGAAAACATAATTGGCGTAAAATTATTTATGCTGTGTATTTTATATGTTAATAAAAAATGTTTGAACAAATTGATCAAATATTTACAAAAATTGTAATAACATTTTAATTATTTACCAAAAGCAATTTAGGGCATTGCAAGAAAAAAAAGTTTTGTAGGTTATGTATAATTTTAAAAAATATTTTTTATTAATTTGAATTGCATATTTCACTTTTATGCAAAATACATGATAATTAGCATAAATAATACCGTATATATGGTAAAATGTCAAAAAAATGCAAAAATTAATATTTTTTTCATGCCAAAAAATGGGCATTTAAATTAAGGCAACATAATTTTAATTATACTTAGGTTAAAGTAGATAAAAACAAGTACAGATTAAAAAAAAAAATTTTATTTTGGATGACTTCTCATAAAATGGCACCATTTGCCAAATTTAACGAAAAATGCCAATTGTGGCCGAAAAAATTAAAATTTGTTCATAAAATTAAGCCCCATATTAAGACTATTAAAATACATCTTCCCTGAAATTTTCATGAAAATACGACGATTTTTCCGCCCCTTATCATAAATTTAGTAAAAAAAAAGTCACACGATTCGGTTTGTTGAGGTTAGGTTACACTTTTAAAGTACCTAACCCCCCTAGATGGATTTGAAATTTAATCACAAACATTTCTCATTTTTTATTTTATGATCATTAGAGCCCGAAATATTTCAAAAATAGTGAGGTGACCTACTCAAAAAACACCAACAACCAGTTTTTGCCATTTTTGAGGCCCTTCCGGACCTCCAAATTCGCTAAATAATTACATGTCCACATGTCCATTACATGTCCACATGTCCAATTGCAGGTCGAAAAACATGCCCGTAGATAGGTGGCGCCCAAAGTACAGACCACTTTGTTTATTTTGTGTGCCGGTGTTATATGCCCACTAACTTTTATGTCCCTAACATAAAACAAAAAAAAATTCAACTTTGCTCTTACATCAAATATATCACTTTTTTTACTAATATGACTCCACTATATTGAAAAGGGTTATTTTTGTTATAAACAAACGAAGTCGCGGTCTTCCATTTATAAGTTCCATGTAAAACATTTGGATGTCAAAATAATAATAATTTTATGATGTGTTTAGAATTATTATCTGAATTTGACCCTTTTCTAAGCAATCATATACTTCAACATGGAAACGTGACGATTTAATTACATTAATGACAACACAAGTTACTAATGTAGTTATAAAAAAAGTTAAAAGTGCAAAATATTTTTCGTTTTTTTATATTACTCAACTCCTGATATCAACCACAGAGAACAGTTAATATTTTTTTAGATTACAAATTATAATTTTGCATATAAAAAATATGAAATATTAGAAGAGCTTCAGGATAAGAATACCGTTTTGGAGCCCCCATTAAAATTTAAACATTAGGGTGCGATACAACATAAAAATAAATTGATAAATAAATAAAAGTATGAAGTACAGAAACGCTTAAAATTAAATCAAAACAAAAGCTCAAGTTAAAGTAGAGCAGAAAAAAAATTTTTTTTTAAATTAATTTACTAAAATATAAGTTATAATTGGAAAATAGAAAGGCAAACAGTAAAATAAATAATAACATAATAATGAAATCACGTTTCACGTAATATACAAGAATTAAAATACAGAGATGAATTCCCAATAACATGTTTCCAGCTTCAAAATAATAAAAAAAATATAATAACTAATAATAAATAAATCAGTCAAGTTAGACAAATAAAATTATAAATTTTAGGTTGTTTGATAACATAAAACAAGCAGACAAAAATTACTTCATGATATTGAACAAATTTTCCAAACTAGCAGAGCTTATATTTTGAAGCCATGATTTTAATTCAAAAAGAAACTTCGCCATAGACGTTTCTGCTTTAATACTATTTGGCATTTTGTTATAAATAAAAGGGACAAGATACACTAGGAACTTACGATAGTTTTCTTTATAAGCCATGGGTACATTACAAATCGATTTATGCCTTAAATTATATTGCAGATTATATCACAAATCCAAAGGCCCACTTCTAGGATAAAACATTTTTAAAACTTTATAGATAAATAAATTTCGTATGTGTAATATTGCAGCTTTAACAAAAAGTGGATGCGTATGTTCGATTCTTTTCTTTTTAAATATTATACGAATGGCGTGCTTTTGTGCTTTAATAATTGGCGCAATGTTAGAGTAGAATTCACCACCCCATATTGATAGTGCATATTGCATTCAAGAGGCAATCAAACTAGAGTAGATCATTCGCATAATCGAAATAGGACAAACAGAACTTAGTTTAAATAATTTGCTGATAGAAACTAAAAAGTCTTTTTTCAACTGGTACACATGACTCTTCCAATTTAACTGACTATCAAAAGTTACACCCAGGTAACGGAAATTATTGACCTGATCAATAGTAATACGCTGATCTAGACACATAGATGTAGTACAATCAACGTGATGAATGCAAATTGCTCGTGATAATTGAAGTTCCTTTGAATTGAATTAATTTTAAATCCAACTCTATGCATTCTTCAATATTTTCTGAACCACCGTTAGTATATACGATAGCTAAATCATCAGAGCTACGATTTCTCCACGTAAACCACACAAAAACAGTGAGTTTATATATATGAGAAACAATACTGGACCTAAAACCGAACCCTGAGGAACACCAATATTTATTTTTGCTTGGTTACTCAGAAATTTGTTCACTTTTACACTTTGAACCGTTTTGCTAAGGTATGATCTGAACCAGTCACCCTCTAAAGCCAAAATTCCACATTTTGTCAAGAAGAATGGCATGGTTGACAGTATCAACCGCTTTTTTGATGTCCAAAAATAGAACGATGTTTTTTTATTGTTGTTTAAACTATTGTAAATTTTTGAAATACAGCAATCAAAGCATCTTCAGTAGATCTTGTGTTCCGAAAACCATACCGATTATCATTAATAAAACCGATATTATCAAGATGATACGTGTTTTCACAAGTTTTTCAAAGATTTTGGAGAAAACACTTAACAAACTTATAGGGCGATAGTTGTTTGGATCATTTGGTTTCCCTTTTTCAAAAAGTGGAATTGCTATAGCTTCTTTAAGTTGAACAGGAAAAATGCCAGTTTGTAAGCTTTTATTATAAATGTAACAAAGAACATCAACAATGCAGTTGGAAATATTTTTTATTACAAAACAGTTTATACCATCGGCTCCAGATGAAGGTTTATTCTTAAGATTATTTATTATAGAAGAAATTTCAGTGCAGGTGATTGGAAAAAAGAAAAAGTTTCGTGACGACGAAATTTTGTTATGTAACAAATTATCTTTCTGCGATGGAGCTATAAACACTGGAGAGGTATCTTGTGCTATAATTATTTGGTGCAGACACAAAAAAGCTGTTAAACTCGTTAGCGATATCAAGTGAATCAGTTAAATCTTCTCCAGATGAGCCTCTCAATTTTTTTATACAATTTGCATTTGTGTTACTTCCTAGGATATTATCTACAAGTTTAGAAGTTTTTTTAATGTTTCCTTGACATGAATTAAAACGATCACCATAATATTTAATAACGGCATTTCTAAGTACACACTTAAGTTTTTTACAAAATGATTTATAATGGTTTTTTAAGTTTTGGTTCAATGGATATCTTCATCTTTTTATAGATAGATTTCTTTTTATCAATTTGGGAGCATAAATAATCGTTTATCCATGGTTTCAATTTCTTTTAAGATTTAATTATGTTCTCAGAAGTACAAAGTTCAATGTAGTGCTTAAGGATACAAATGAAATTATCATAAGCAAGTGATGGATTATCGGACACGTATACCTCTGTCCAGTTCTCCGAGTTTAACAAGTCGCACAGACGGTTGTAATCAATTTCTAAATTTTTACTCGCAGACTCATCAGGAATCGTATCTACCGTATTAACTTCAATAGATACTGATATTAGATGATGATGAGTAATATTATAGTTTAAAGCTGAGCATTGAATGCTATTTTCCATATTTTTGTTTGATTTGACAAAAACATGATCTATATACAAGTTTTAGAACTTGCAGTAATGCGTGTTGGATCATTTAAAAAAGAGTCATACCCAATAGATGACAAACATAATAGATAATCATACGTAGTTGAACTATTATCAAGCAAATCAATATTAAAGTCACCAATTAAAATACAATTTACAACCTCTGGATTACTTAAAAACTCACAAAATTCTTCACAGAACAAATTTATTGACGAAGGTGACGAATTGAACCGTTACACGCAAATAAAAGAAAATAGTTCACTTTCAATATGAATATCAATTTTTTATACAATCCGCTGTTTTGAACTTATGAACATTAAAACAATAGTCCGTTACACTGTTATGTACAAAAACACCAACACCACCGGCGCGATAATCATCATTGCAACTGCACAACAAACTATAAACATTAATAAAATAATTTCCAACTTCATGAGAATAAATCCAAATTTCACTTACAAAAATAAGTTTAGGCTAGGTCTCATTATTTGATAAATGTAAAATTAAGCTATCTAAATTCCATCTTAAACTTGCACTGTTTTGATGAACTACATAAAAATTTGACTTACTGTGATCATTTGAACTGTTTAACATGTTATTGAGAATTTCATTATTTATTTGTGAAACGTCATTGACAACAACAAGGTCATTAGTAATTTTAGGACATTCAACGATTATTATAGTCTAAGAGCCAGTGACCGGCAGTCTTACGGTATTTTAGCAAACTCCATATTGATGCTAGGTATAGGTTTTCACCTGCCGTAGTTGAAATGGTTAGTCACTATCCCCGCCGATGGTTCCTTTGGGCGTGTCCGCAAGTCAAAACACGTAAAAATTGACTTCAAAAACGTGATTTCAGCATGTCTGCCGTTTTAATATCTTAAAGTATAAAATCTTTTTTTATTAAAAAATCTAATGGCAGACACCTACTCCGGTTCCGAGTATTTTTTTTTAAATTTCAAAGTTTTCAAATTTCATAAAAATTTACTTTATTTCAGCAAAGCTAAAATTTGTATATGTTATTTACATTATTATTATACATACATATTTTAAGAAGCACACACAGGGCGGTTCCAACATGCGGGCACACGCTTTAAGGCTTTCTTTGTCTGAATGGGAATGAAGTCATACGTATTGTGAATAATTTTTATGAATGTTATAATTTAATAGTCTGTTAAGTAATAAAAATATAATTTCTTCTAAAGAAATAAACAAAACTTTTTAATTTTCTTAATCATACAGATTTGGTTATATATTTATTTTAACATAAACAAATTAAAATAGGAATACAGACAGAAGTTGACGGCTGTTCCATTGATTGCGGCAACGAATGTGTAATTGACTGAAATGGAGATGAAGACGTTTCCATAATTTTTTATGTTGTATGATAATAATTTTTTTTAATGATGTAAATGTCTTGTAACAAGTACGATGATAGCCACTAACTAAATGTTCACGTGGTAAAATAACATCACTATATTTTAAATTATGAAATTTTCGTAAACGCAAAATAGTCTGACATTTTTTAAAAGTTTTCTTCTGAAAAGATATGTACACTTTCACCAGCATTTAAATTTCATGCACAGATTAATTCATCTGCCATGATTTAAAATTTTAAGTTCATTTTAAAAAAAACTCACAAATTTAAATACAAAATAAATTACACGTGCTTCTATTAAAAATTTGAGAACGAATGGAATGGAGCAGAAACCCGTTACAACATTCCAGGTATACAGTAAACTCACGAAATAATAAATATTCATTATTATGAAACTCCACAAATGTGAACACTTTTTTCTTCCCTTAACTATTCTAAAGTATGAACGAAAAAATAAAGCTTGACATTTTCTTTACATTTCAGAGCTATGAAGACAATTTCTTAAAAATTTCGTCGGAATTCAATCAGAAAGAAAGACATCATTCAAAAGAGGTTCAAAATGTATAGTCATTGTGTATGTTCAATAAACCTTCTCCATCATATGATTATGAAAATTAAAAAATTTTGTTTATTTCTTTAGAAGAAATTATATTTTTATTACTTAACAGACTATTAAATTATAACATTCATAAAAATTATTCACAATACGTATGATTAGCCCATTCAGACAAATAAAGCCTTATAGCGTCTGCCCGCATGTTGGAACCGCCCTGTGTGTGCTTCTTAAAATATATATGTATAATAATAATGTGAATAACATATACAAATATCAGCTTTGCTGAAATAAAGTAAATTTTCATGAAATTTGAAAACTTTGAAATTTAAAAAAAAATACTCGGAACCGGAGTAGGTGTCTGACATTGGATTTTTTAATAAAAAAAGATTGTATACTTTAAGATATTAAAACAGCAGACATGCTGAAATCACGTTTTTGAAGTCAATTTTTACGTGTTTTGACTTGCGGACACGCCCATAGGAACCATCGGCGGGGATAGTGAATACCCATTTCAACTACGGCAGGTGAAAACCTATACCTAGGGTCAATATTTTGCTAAAATACCGTAAGTCTGCCGGTCACTGGCTCTCAGTCTATTATATTTAATAACTTCCCCTTTTTTTAAGAAAAGAGAGAAAGACTAATCAAATAATTAAAGAAAATTTAAGTCCCTCTACACTCTAATGAACCTTATTTTGTCCCCATTTGTCTTTCGCATCATTATATTACCATTTCGAGTCCACAAATATTTATACTGTTTTACCTTTTTTATTATTAGAGCTTCCTTATAAAGGTTACGTCTAAAATATGTAAGATCTTCATTAATAAAAATTAAGCCGAAAGGTGTGTTCGAATGGTGTTCGAAAGGTGTGTAGTATGTAAGTTACAATCTGCCGTCCGGCCGTCACAACCGACGAAATCTAGAAAACCGCTGGACGGATTTGAAAAAAATTTTTTTTCTAAAAATAGTTTTACTCAATGGGAAGAGCCGAAAGAACGATGTGTTCGATAACTGTACCAGAAGTGTGTTAAAAAAATCGTAAAGTGTGTCAAAACAAGGAAATTTGCATATTTTTTGCTTAAAAACTCTCATTTTAAGTGATTAAGAGTAGGAACATTGAATTTGGAGAAATCTTGATGGTCGGGATTGATATGTGAGACCAAAATCTAGATTATTGCATTATGAGTTTGTCAAAAAAATGTTGTCAAGTGTGTCAAAAGAAAGATTTTTATTTATTTTTTTACCCAATTTTTTGGAAAAAAATTAAATTAATAATTTGTATGACATGAAAATTTAATATTATTATAGACAACTATGGCATTATACGTTTGTCAAAAAAATAATGTCAAGCGTGTCAAAAAATGATTTCATTTATTTTTTTAGCCAATTTTTTGGAAAAAGGAAATGTAGCTGTTTTTATGACCTAAATGTAATTGAAAATGAAATGGACGTAGAAGTTTTTTAATTTGTTATAGTTTTTGAAATCTTTTTGGAATTTTGAAAAAAGTTTGCATTTTTGATTTTGTAATAATTTTTGCAGTAATTTTAGAATTTTGGAAAAAGTTTCTTCGGTCTGAAAGACCTAAGTATTACATTCATGAGCTCAAAGTGAAATTCTTAACCCCACTTTTTTTGACATGTCTCGACGTTTTAGGACCTCCTGATTCTAATAAAGCAAAAAAAAAAATGTATGTCTGTCTGTAGGTCGGCTGCCCGGCCGGCCGCCGTCATTACCTACGCTGCAGGGAAATCCGTTGGAGGTATTTCAAAAATTTGTTTTTTAAAAATAGATATACTCAAGGGACAGGTCCGAAAGGACGCTGTGTTCGATAATTGTACCGGAAGTGTGTCAAAAAATCATTATGTGTGTCAAAAATAGCAAATTTTCATATTTTTGGCTTAAAAAACGTTCATTTTAAGTGATTACGAGTAGGAACATTAAATTTGGAGAAATTTTGATGGTAGAGTTTGGTATGTGAGATCAAAAACTAGATTATTGCATTATAAGTTTGTCAAAAAAAATGTTGTCAAGTGTGTCAAAAGAAAGATTTTATTTATTTTTTACCCAATTTTTTGGAAAAAAAATAAAATTAATTGTTTGTTGGAGATGAATTTTATTATTATTATTGAGAATTATGGCATTATAAGTTTGCAAAAAATATTGTGTGTTAAAAGAAAGATTTTTATTTATTTTTTTACCCAACTTTTTGGAAAAAAATAAAATTGTTTGTTTGAAATTAAATTACTTCGGTTTTATTATTATTGAGAATTATGGCATTATAAGTTTGTCAAAAAAATGTTGTCAAGTGTGTCAAAAGAGAGATTTTTATATATTTTTACCCAATTTTTTGGAAAAAATAAAATTGTTTGTTTGAAATGAAATTACTTCGGTCTGAAATTACTTCGGTCTGAAAGACCTAAGTATTACATTCATGAGCTCAAAGTGAAATTTTTACCCCCACTTTTTTTGACATTTCTCGACGTTTTAGGACCTCCTGATTCTAAAAAAGCAAAAAAAAAAAAATGTATGTCTGTCTGTCGGCCGGCCGGCCGCCGTCATTGCCTACACTGCAGGGAAAACGGCTGGAGGGATTTCAAAAATTTTTTTTTCTAAAAATAGGTATTCACAAGATGCAGGTCCGAAAGGACGCTGTGTTCGATAACTGTACCGGAAGTGTGTCAAAAAAATCATTATGTGTGTCAAAAATAGCAAATTTTCATGTTTTTGGCTTAAAAAACTTTCATTTTAACTGATTACGAGTAGGAACATTAAATTTGGGGGAATCTTGATGGTCGGGATTGGTATGTGAGATCAAAAACTAGATTATTGCATTATAAGTTTGTCAAAAAAATGTTGTCAAGTGTGTCAAAAGAAAAATTTTTATTTTTTTTTTACCTAATTTTTTGGAAAAAAAATAAAATTAATTGTTTGTTGGAAATGAAATTTTATTATTATTATTGAGAATTATGGCATTATAAGTTTGTCAAAAAAATGTTGTCAAGTGTGTCAAAAGAAAGATTTTTATTTATTTTTTTACCCAATTTTTTGGAAAAAAAATTGTTTGTTTGAAATGAAACTACTTCGGTTTTATTATTATTAATGAGAATTATGGTATTATAAGTTTGTCAAAAAAATGTTGTCAAGTGTGTCAAAAGAAAGATTTTTATTTATTTTTTTACCCAACTTTTTGGAAAAAAATAAAATTGTTTGTTTGAATTGAAATTTTATTATTATTATTAAGAATTATGGTATTATAAGTTTGTCAATCAAAATGTTGTCAAGTGTGTCAAAAGAGAGATTTTTATTTATTTTTTACCCAATTTTTTGGAAAAAATAAAATTGTTTGCTCGAAATGAAATTTTATTATTATTATTGAGAATTATGGCATTATAAGTTTGTCAAAAAAATGTTGTCAAGTGTGTCAAAAAATGTCAAATCATTTATTTTTTAGCCAATTTTTTGAAAAAAAAATGTAGCTGTTTTTATGACGTAAATGTAATTGAAAATGAAATTGAACATGGAAATTTTTGAATTTGTTATAGTTTTTGAAATATTTTTGGAATTTTGAAAAAGTTTGCATTTTTGATTTTGTAATAATTTTTGCAATATTTTTAGAATTTCGGAAAAAGTTTTAATTTTTGATTTTGTAAGAATTTTTGGAATATTTTTAGAATTTTGAAAAATTTTTAATTTTTGATTTTATTATAATTTTTGGAATTTTGAAAAAAGTTTTAATTTTTGATTTTGTAATAATTTTTGCAATATTTTTAGAATTTTGGAAAAGTTCGAATTTTTAAGAATTTTTGGCATATTATCGGAATTTAGAAAAAAGTTTAAATATTTGATTTCATTCTAATTTTTAGAATATTTTTGGAATTTTGAAAAAGTTTGATTTTATTTAATTTAACAATATTTTTGGAATTTTGATTATCATTTTCCGGCAACGTATTGATGTTTCGTGTTAGTTTTGTAATAAATTTTTAAACAGATATAAAAAATACTTGTACTTTTACAAAGAGTTATGTTTGATATACATCGCTACCCAAAACTAAAAACCATGTCCTCGTGAAAGTTTTTTGCCGAAAACTATATCAAAATCCTTTACCCAGACCGAAGTCTTGATATCTCAGAGCTGTGAGATTTCAGCCCCTCCATATTTTTATTATTATTATTGAGAATTATGCCATTATACGTTTGTCAAAAAAATGTTGTCAAGTGTGTCAAAAAATTTCATTTGTTTTATAGCCAAATTTTTGGAAAAAAAAATGTAGCTGTTTTTATGACGTAAATGTAATTGAAAATGAAATTGGACATGGAAATTTTTGAATTTGTTATAGTTTTTGAAATATTTTTGGAATTTTGAAAAAGTTTGTATTTTTGATTTTGTAATAATTTTTGCAATATTTTTAGAATTTCAGAAAAAATTTTAATATTTGATTTTGTAAGAATTTTTGGAATATATTTAGAATTTT
>OY856188.1:91169320-91190505 GCA_963693315.1 Diogma glabrata | reverse complement strand
TTTATAATTTTGATTTAGAATAAACATTTTTTTTAAATGTTTTGCCGAAATGTTATCCGGAAAATGCTTCTAAAAGTAAACACTATAGTAAGGCATCCGGGCCTGATCGTATACCTCCAATCGTTCTCGAAACATATGCTAAGGAGTGAGCACCGATCCTCAATAAAATCTTTTATTTGTCATATTAAAAAAGAATTTTCCCAGGAATTTTTGAAAATTGCTAGCGTTCAGCCTGTTCCAAAGAAAGGTATAATAAAGCTGATCTTTCAAATTACAGGCCCATACCAGTTTTGTCTATTGCTGCTAAAATTTTGGAAAAATATGTTAATTTTAGTATTATGAGTTTCTTGGAATCATCAAAAACTGAACGTAAGACAATACGGGTGTCGTAAGGGAAGAGCAACAGGAGATCTACTGGCATTTATAACGCATGTCTGAAACAAGTCGCTTGATAGCCATGGCGAAATTTTTGTCGTTGCTCCTGATGTTTCCAAGGCATTTGACAAGGTATGGCATAACAATCTTATATGCAACTTGAGATGCAATGGCTTGGACGAGAAAATCATTTCTTGGGTACAAACTTTATTACTGATCAAAAATTTCAGATCAACATTCATTGTGTCTCATGGGATGTATTCTCTACTATTTTTATATGAAATCTACCTAATATAAAATTCAAAATTAAAGTTCAAATTATGAATACAAAAGCATACACAAATCATAACATAACACACATTTTTGTTAGTAAAAATATAAACTAATATTTATGTTATAAATTGTATTGCATTTCGAGGATGACAAAATTGGCGTAATCTTAAAATAAATTCGTTAAAATTCAAATAACACAAACGCTGTATTAGGAAATGTTTAAAAACTTGAACAATGCATAAAGATTTTTGATGAAAAAAGTTAATCAATTAACAATTTTCACATGCCAATAACCGTCTGTGCATAAATTTGAGCATTAAGCGTTATGTAACATAGACTTTTTGTTAATTTGTTATGAATAAAATTCACTTACGTTTTATTTTATTATAAGTTCAATATCAATATATCATGTTATGAGATATCCATCATAATAAAAATAAAATATTAGACATAATTTTAAATTAATATTGATTAAATTAAAATAAATGTTACCATTCAATACCAAACTTTGTCACGATTAAACGAACTATGGTAAAATTTTACGAAACCATAATGGTGATCAATTCGTTATATAAGCTTTGGTAAATTTAAATATTCTGCTAAAGTTAATTCAGCATAAAATAATAATTTTAACTTATTTCTAAGTGAATTTAACTTATTTCTAAGTGAATTTGTTCGCGGAACGCTTTGCTTCAAATTCAACAGTTTTTGAAACTCCTAAAGAAATACCCCAAATCCAGTCTTCAGGAGTTAATATGAAACAATTACATTTCAAACCCAAAATTGTCGAAAAACTTTTAAGGAGGTTAAACAACAACAAAGCTTCTGGTCTGGACAACATTCCTCCTGTTATTCTAAAAACATTTTCAAAAGAACTTGCACCAACCCTCACCAAAATATTTTATAAATTCTATAAATCTGGTATTTATCCATCCTGCTGGAAGCTGGCCAATGTCCAGCCTGTCCCAAAAAAAGGAACGAAATGTGATATTTTAAATGATAGACCAATAGCCTTACTCCCAGTCATGTCTAAAATATACGAGCACTATATTAATTCCCACATATCCAAATTTTTGGAAGACAACCATTTGATATCTGACAGCCAATACGGTTTTAGAAACAAAAGATCAACAACCGATCTATTGAACTATGTGGCACATATTTGGAATAGCATACTTGAGAAAGGTAGTGAAACGTACGTGATCGCATTAGACATCTCAAAAGCATTTGATCGAATTTGGCATGTCAACTTGATCAACAAGCTCGTTGCGTACGGTTTTCATCCCGCAGTCGTGAAGTTGATTCAAAATTTTCTGTCTAACCGATACATCTCGGTATCTATAGATGGCTTTTCTTCTGAGTCCAAATTAATTAACGCTGGTGTACCCCAAGGCTTAGTTTTATCTCCCACTTTATTTTTAATTTATATCAACGAACTGTTGCAAATCACCAGTAACCCAATAAATAGTTTTGCAGATGATAGTACACTGCACAAGTCATTCGTCCCCCTAAAGGGTAAAATGCATGAACGAATAAATCCCGTCCGGAGAGACGCTGCCATAAATGTAAACGAAGACCTAAAAAAGTCGCCGATTGGGGTAACAAAAATTTGTTCAATTTTAATTCCACCAAAACACAGCTATTGATTGTTTCCAGATCAAAGACCGAGTTTCCCAACGATATTTCAATTAATATGTGTGACGACCAAATAGACGAATGTGAAAGCATTCGTTTATTGGGAGTCACAATATCCAATGACTTACTCTGGAACGATCATATAATGGCCATGGCAAAGAACGCGTCAAGAAAACTCGGCCTCCTCAATAGATGTAAAAAATATTTTACTTCGCATCAATTACTCCACATTTATAAGTCTTATATTCGTCCCTGTATGGAGTATTGTTGTCAAGTTTGGGGCGCTGCATCTGTTACTATCCTGGCTCTTTTGGACTCTGTTCAAAAGCGAGCTATACGAATTGTTGGTGATCGAGATTTAACATTAGATCTTGATTCCCTGCAACATCGTCGCACTGTTGCTGATCTCGTTGTTTTTTTTAAATATCGTCACCAGCAGTGCTCGGATGAAATCAGGTCCATAATGCTTCAGACATATGTTTTTCTCCGTTTTACTCGTCAATCGGCTTGTGCGGGCGGTCGAACTGTCGAGATTACTCACTGTCATAGTAATAGAATGCAAAGAGATTTCTTTGTGCGTACATCGTACACATGGAATGCTTTGCCCGAGTCAATAGTCTCGAGTGCCTTCAATCCACAAAGATTTAAAAAAAGCGTCCACCTATACCTCAAGACGCATGTTGTTGTGGGACCTACGTCTTAAAAGGTATTTGGGCTATTATTTTGAAAACGTACATCAAAAAAAAAACAACTATTTTTTAAAAATCTGAAATTTTGAAATTTTGTTGGTATTGACGAAAGGAAAAAAGTGATTTCTGCTTTTATTTTTTGTGTACTCTGAATCGGAGTTATGCGTGGTTGAATTTTGAGGCTTTTTCACGTAGTTTTGGTAATGGTGTCAATGTTTTGTGAATAGGTGCCACAAATTTCATCCGACTTAAGTATATTTTTGCAAGTAAAAAGGAAAATAATCGAATAATTGAAATAAGTAAGCTTAAAATTAATAACTTTTCTCTTTTCCGCTAGGCGGCGCGTAAAACCTTGGTTTACTTCAAAGCTCATATCTCAAAAAGTAGGCTTTTTTTTTTTTTGTTTTTCACAAATTTTAAAGTAAACATATGCAGCTATGAAATTGAGAAATAAAAAGTCAGCAATTCAATATGGATTTTTTCTTACGATTTTTTAAAATTTGGTATATGAAAAATTCACATGTGTTTTTTTATTAAGTTAATAATCCTGTACTAAATGTGGATCTAATAAATTAAACATTTCATATTTTAACACCTGCAATAAATTTGAACCATTTTCTGTGTATTTCTGATTGAGAAACAGGTTTTTATTCAGAATAAGAATTGGAGATCCCAATGATCGAAGATTTTGTTATAATTTCAACATCACCAACACTAACATTAGAAAAAAACATTAAAAAAATATTTTTTCTATAAACATTATAATTTAATCAATATTATAAATAAATACATTAAAAAATTAATTTATATATTTTTTTTTGCCTTTATATTGAAATATTTATGATCATCAGAAAAAGAAAACATTTTGGCAATTATTTTATCGGGTGTAGTGTTATCCGGTAAAAAACAGTGGAATCCTTGAGTTCCACTTATGGTTTTAATGTCCGAAAACCGTTTTAAACCCGAAAGAAATTGTTCCTGTAGTTCGATATCTTCGTTATAAAAGTTTTTATTTCGGCTGTTTTTGTTTTTTGAGTAGAGATAATTTATTTTTACACCTTTTTTCAGCCAGTAAAAAAAATTTTTAAAATTAAAAAATCATTTAAATCTTAAATATTTTAATTTTTCTTTCTTTTTTTATTATTTTTATTATTTTATTTTAACGATATTTCGCCACATAGGCATTATCAAGTTGAATCTAAAAATATAGGGATTATGGTTAGGTTTTTTTCAAAAATATATGTAAATATAACTAATATGAATTAAAAATTATTGTCAAAAAAAAAAAAAAAAACACACAACAAATATCTGTAAAAACTTACATTGTAAAAATGATTTTTAAAAAATAATGTAACATAAAAAATTAAAATCACATATTAAAAATTAAAAACTATATCACAGAATTAATTATAATACAAAATGTTTGATAAAAAAGACAAAACGAATAAGTTAAATAAATTAACAATTGGTCTAGAGTACACACACAATAATGATTAATTCTAAAAATGTTTTGAGTAAATTAATTTTGAAGGAGAATATCTTTTATAAAAACATTACGGCAATCTCTTTAATTTTTTAAATTTAAAAGTATTCAACAGATGTATGTACGGTGTTTTTAAATTGTATGTGTCCGTTTTAAAATTAACTGTTGATTGTTTATTTATATATATGTGAGCCGATTCTATAATTTCTCTATTTTTCTTGTATTTTTCGGTGTCTATGATTTCAACATCTTCGAAATTCCAACGATGGTTATTATCAATAGCGTGTTGGGAGAGAGCTGTGTTGTTTTGTTTTAATTTTATGTTGCTCTTATGGCTATACAATCTATCCTCTAGGCGTTGGCTAGTTTGGCCAATATATATTTTGTCACATTCACACGGGATTTTATAGACCACATTGGACTTTTTCCACTTGGAAATTTTATCTTTAAGATTAGTAAAAATCAAGTTGTATGATTTGTTAATAATTTTGGTGGCTACTTTCAATACAGTTGACTCTGTTAACACATTTTTTATTTTTTCGGTTAAACCAGGAACATAGGTAAGGACGCCGTAAATTTTGTCAGTGTTTTCTTCGTTGTTTTGTTGAACATTATTTATTATTGTGTTTTTGTGAAGTGATTGTTTTATTAGTTGGTGAACAAGATTTAATGGATAGTTATTGTTATTTAAGATAGATGTGATTTTTACACACTTTTATTTAACTTGACTTCAGAGAGCTTTGATGGGTGGAATTTTGTGAGTCATTTTTCAGTGACTTCCCATTATGTGATTGATCCCAAATTGAAAAGACAAGTTTGTTGAAGCAGTCAGTACGTATTTCTAAAACTTTTAAAGCAAAAAACTTTATAAAACTGAAGAAAAAAAAATTCAAATTTTTCTTCACTCTGAAAGACCCTAAAGAATTGCACTGAAATCCCCATAAACTGGTTGACTCATTTTGAGCGATGGAATTTTGGTAATACTGTGTATATCATTATAATCATAGACATCATACATGTTTGTGTCATTTTATATGGATAAAAGGCCTTATAATGAACACAAAACAAAAATAAAAGTATGACATTTCAAACTTATAGACCTTTTTTCTTAAAGCTCAAATCGTTATTTTGCTGTATTTGACAGATTACATACAGCAATGATAATTAGAAATCAGTTATTATGTATGAAAATTTGAAAATCCATAAGATCTGAATGTCCCATTTTCTACGTTGGAATTTCGCTCATACTGAGTATATCATTATAATATATGACATATTACACATTTTTGTTATTTTTATAAAAATAATGGATAAAAAAAATCAAAATTTTACTTTTTGTTTTTATTAAGCTTTAATTTTATTGACGATTGGAGGAAACTTCTGGTGGTAAGAATCAGAACTAGTGTACCCATATAAATTTTGACATTTAGTTCATTTTTGTATACATTATCAAATTTGTGTTGACATTTTTAAGTTTTCAAGCCGAAAAATAATAATTTAAACTAAATCTAATTGAAATATACATTTATAATACTTGTGTTTTTCTAGGTGTTTTGTTACAATTACAGAAAAACTACCAGAATTGTATATAAAAAGAATATTAAAACAGCCATCACGGCAATACAAAATCCAGTTCACAAAAGAACTTGGATATTACATTGTGGGGTCAAATAAAAATTTAAACTAAATCTAATTGAAATATACATTTATAAAACTTGTGTTTTTCCAGGTGTTTTGTTAAAATTACCAGAATTGTACATAAAAAGAATATTAAACGTATTATCCTGATGAATGGAAACATGATGTAGGAATCGATGCTTTGTTCGCTTCATTCAGAGTTCGAACATTAAATCCTGTTAATTACGATTCTAAATTAAAATTTTGGAAAAATGCCATAACGAAATATTGTTTGTATAAAGGGGAAAACAATATAAATATAAAAGAATTGAAAAATGCATTTCAGCGTAATATTAAAATTCCTTATGTTAAATAAAAAATGTTAATTAAAAAATGATTTCATGGAAATTTGACAGTATACATGGAGTTGAAGGGGTTTTAATTCGTTGATAAAAAAGTATTTCAAAGAGTCTCCATAAATTTAAAAATTTAATTATACAAACAAAAGATGATTCCACAGAATATGTTTTAATTGAAAGTTTAAAGGTGAGTTTTTATTTAAGATTCTGTTGTCTCGAGGTTTAATTTCTATTCTTATTTGTAGAATCAAGCAACAAAAATCCAAAGCGAAATGGAACATTTAACCGAATCTGTTATGTCCTTAGCCGATGCTATCGAAAAGCTTACCAATTCCAATTTAGAGTTTAAATTAACAAATGAAGGGTGCATTGTTAGCAATTCAACAGTTAGAAAACGAACAGAGTCGACAGATAATTACTCAAAAATTATAATAAAATTCGGTGTCACCGCACAAAAAGTCACACCAATCAATGAGCTTAAACGTTCTATTTATAATCTAGAAAAAACAGAAAAACATTTATTGATCCACAGAATATGTTTTAATTGAACGTTTAAAGGTGAGTTTTTATTTAAGATTCTGTTGTCTCGAGGTTTAATTTCTATTCTTATTTGTAGAATCAAGCAACAAAAATCCAAAGGGAAATGGAACATTTAACCGAATCTGTTATGTCCTTAGCCGATGCTATCGAAAAGCTTACCAATTCCAATTAAGAGTTTAAATTAACAAATGAAGGTGCATTGTTAGCAATTCAACAGTTAGAAAACGAACAGAGTCGATAGATAATTACTCAAAAATTATAATAAAATTCGGTGCCACCGCACAAAAAGTCACACCAATCAATGAGCTTGAACGTTCTATTTATAATCTAGAAAAAATAAAATTCAAAAAACTGACTCAAAAAATGTATATCGCTAAAAACTATAAAATAAAAAAAAAATAACAAAAAATTTTAAAAAACACACTTTTATTGAAATTGAACTAAAAACTAAAAAATAAATTTTGCATTGACACAACACGATGTTCCAAAGAAACAAAGGTTATATTCAAACGTTAAATCTTTTATTAATAACTATATGTTTGCTTTTAAACTTAGAGGTGTATAGTATAGTATAGGTGTAACTTTGAGGTGTATTTTCAGGAGTATTAAGTTCAGGATATAGTTTAATTAAAAATTATACTGAAGAGATTAGCAGAAAGGACCGAAATATTTGGCAAAAATAAAAATAAAGTTATGTAGATAAACACTACAGTTTATTTGTAGATAAACACTACCAAGGACGTAGAAAAAATTAATTATAATATTTAATAAAAAATTATACGAATTTTGAAATAATTTCGTTCAATTTTTTTAATTTATTATAATTAGAAAATATATTTCATAGTTTCTAAATACATTGTAACGATTATGGTGTACAATGTAATAAAAATCCATTTGTTAATTAAAATATTCTTTTTGCAAAGTGATTCCACTAAAACAATAAAACTACATAACACCTTAATAAACATCTGAAGATAACAAAAATAGAATAACACGCAACATGAAACTGAGTAATTTTATCTAATAAGAAAATAAAATAAAAACTACGCAGTCTATTATAGATTAGGTAAATAAAAAAATTAAAAAAAAAATAAATAAAAAAAATTTAAAAAACACACTTTTTGAAAAACGAACTAAAAAGTAGAAAATAAATTTTGCATTAACACCAGCGTTATGTCTTTTATAATTATATTTCCTTTGAAATTGTTAGAAGAAAAAATATTTAAATGGGATTTAACACATCTTAGCATAGATGCAAATATTAAATTTTTGACTAATTTAAAATGCTAATTTTCGATTGACAAACAGTTTTCCGTTCCCATTTGTTACATAAAATAAAAGTGGGTGACGCATACATTAATATAGAAAAGGAACAAATGTATTCTATGTTAATCTCTAACAAGAGAGACTACCAACGTTTATTCCCTTTCCTTTCTGAATGCGCCACCCACTTTTATTTTATGTAACAAATGGGAACGGAAAACTGTTTGTCAATCGAATTAGCATTTTAAATTAGTCAAAAATTTAGTATTTGCATCTATGCTAAGATGTGTTAAATCCCATTTAAATATTTTTTCTTCTAACAATTTCAAAGGAAATAGAATTATAAAAGACATAACGCTGGTGTTAATGCAAAATTTATTTTCTACTTTTTAGTTCGTTTTTCAAAAAGTGTGTTTTTTAAATTTTTTTTATTTATTTTTTTATTTTAGAGTTTTTAGTTATATAATTTTACCTACAAATAAGTTAACCACATTATTTCACAGAAAATACACCATAAGTAAAACTAGCAATTAAATCACTTACCGAAAATTTAATATTCTTTGAAATTTAAAGTAATTTTAATAAGGTTAATTGCACTATAACGTTATTTAAACATCCAGTGTAAAATTTTAGTACGTTTCTTTGCTCATTGTATTAATTTTAAGTTGTACATAAATTATTAAATATGAGATTTCGCCCAAATGTCAAGTTTTTTCGGAAAAAAGGTCTGTATTATAAAGCTTTTTCCTTAAAATTCGAATCGTTATATTACTGTGTGTAATTGACAGATTACATACAGCAATGATAATTAGAAATCATTAATTATGTATTAAAATGTATTGAAAAAATAATAATTATGCAACTATAGTAAAAAAAACTTTACGAGAACACAAAGCAATCTGGATTTAGAAGAAATAACAATTATTTAAAATTTTCGAAATACAAATCACTCATTATTTACAATTTAAGGCCATTTTTTCATATAAAAATGACAAAAATGTGTAATATGTCCTCTATTATAATGAGATACTCAGTATGAGCAAAATTTCAGCGCGGTAAATGGGCATTCAGATCTTATGGATTTTCATATTTTCATACATAATAACTGATTTTTAATTATCATTGCTGTATGTAATCTGTCAAATACACCAAAATAACGATTTGAACTTTAAGAAAAAACTTCTACGCTTTGAGCGAAATGTCATACTTTTATTTTTTTTTGTGTTCATTATTTATAATGTAAGGCCTTTTATCCATATGAGATGACACAAACATGTATGATGTCTATGATTATAATGATGTACACAGTATTACCAAAATTCCTTCGCTCAAAATGAGTCAACCAGAGGATGAGGATTTCAGTGCAATTTTTTTAGGTCTTTCAGAATGAAGAAAAATTTGAATTTTTTTTCTTCAGATTTATAAAGTTTTTTGCTTTAAAAGTTTTAGAAATACGTACTGACTGCTTCAACAAATTTGTTAACAAGTTTGTTAACACAAGTTTGTTAACACATTTTTTATTTTTTCGGTTAAACCAGGAACATAGGTAAGGACGCAGTAAATTTTGTCAGTGTTTTCTTCGTTGTTTTGTTGAACATTATTTATTATTGTGTTTTTGTGAAGTGATTGTTTTATTAGTTGGTGAACAAGATTTAATGGATAGTTATTGTTATTTAAGATAGATGTGATTTTTTCGATGTTGTTATTTTTAAATTGTGAATCACTAAGTGAGAAAACTCTGTTTATGAATGACTTTGCTACATTCCTTTTCATTTGCTATGGATGACGTGATAAATAATCACTAAATGATAAATAATCTCTAAATCTTTATCACGTCATCCATTGCAAATGAAAAGGAATGTAGCAAAGTCATTCATAAACAGAGTTTTCTCACTTAGTGATTCACAATTTAAAAATAACAACATCGAAAAAATCACATCTATCTTAAATAACAATAACTATCCATTAAATCTTGTTCACCAACTAATAAAACAATCACTTCACAAAAACACAATAATAAATAATGTTCAACAAAACAACGAAGAAAACACTGACAAAATTTACGGCGTCCTTACCTATGTTCCTGGTTTAACCGAAAAAATAAAAAAAGTGTTAACAGAGTCAACTGTATTGAAAGTAGCCACCAAAATTATTAACAAATCATACAACTTGATTTTTACTAATCTTAAAGATAAAATTTCCAAGTGGAAAAAGTCCAATGTGGTCTATAAAATCCCGTGTGAATGTGACAAAATATATATTGGCCAAACTAGCCAACGCCTAGAGGATAGATTGTATAGCCATAAGAGCAACATAAAATTAAAACAAAACAACACAGCTCTCTCCCAACACGCTATTGATAATAACCATCGTTGGAATTTCGAAGATGTTGAAATCATAGACACCGAAAAATACAAGAAAAATAGAGAAATTATAGAATCGGCTCACATATATATAAATAAACAATCAACAGTTAATTTTAAAACGGACACATACAATTTAAAAACACCGTACATACATCTGTTGAATACTTTTAAATTTAAAAAATTAAAGAGATTGCCGTAATGTTTTTATAAAAGATATTCTCCTTCAAAATTAATTTACTCAAAACATTTTTAGAATTAATCATTATTGTGTGTGTACTCTAGACCAATTGTTAATTTATTTAACTTATTCGTTTTGTCTTTTTTATCAAACATTTTGTATTATAATTAATTCTGTGATATAGTTTTTAATTTTTAATATGTGATTCTAATTTTTTATGTTACATTTTTTTTTAAAAATCGTTTTTACAATGTAAGTTTTTACAGATATTTGTTGTGTGTTTTTTTTTTTTTTTTTAGACAATAATTTTTAATTCATATTAGTTATATTTACATATATTTTTGAAAAAAACCTAACCATAATCCCTATATTTTTAGATTCAACTTGATAATGCCTATGTGGCGAAATATCGTTAAAATAAAATAATAAAAATAATAAAAAAAGAAAGAAAAATTAAAATATTTAAGATTTAAATGATTTTTTAATTTAAAAAATTTTTTTTACTGGCTGAAAAAAGGTGTAAAAATAAATTATCTCTGTTCGATATCTTCTGAAGACACATATGAAAACTTCATAACGTGGTTTTTTTTTTCGACCAAATTTCCGCCCATTCAAACAATTCCCTTGCTGTTGATATTTTTTCTCCTCTAAGCGAAGCTCTCCGGGCTTCTCTTTTAAGTGTTCCTCTCCCATCGGATGGACCCTTTCCGTGGGCAGTTGCAAAGAAATGCCATTCTGCAGGTATTTTAAAATCATCAATATGTTTGCAGAGATTTATGAAATTCTTCTTATTTTTATATTGAGCTGCTGAACCATCAGTAAAATATAAAAATTTTTTGATACTTGGATATATTTCTTGCTGTTTTTCAATGAATTCAATACACCTTTCCTGGTATTTATGAACTGCAACTGTGTTATGCATTAAATGATCAGATATAATGACAAAAGATAAGACCTCTAGTTTATCATTACATGATTTGTAGTAAACTACGATTGGGTGGATTGTGGCTTGAACTTTATTGAAATGTGCAGCTTGTATCTCATTCTGCGTTATCATTGAATAGTTTTCTGAAAAATCCATAATAAATACGTATTCGCCGTAACGTAAGTTTTGTTTCGTATCCTTAAGAAACTTTGATTGCTGCCTTGCGATGAAATCATGAATTTTTAATTTGTTTACCGATGTATGTACTAAATCTTCTACAAATTCTTCCTTATTTTTTTCCATGCGTTCTAACGAATATCTATCTTGCATTAACCATTTCTCATAATGTATTTCTTCGTAAAATTCAAGAGATTCCAAAATTGTTTCTGTGTAAGCTTCCACGATATTTTTACAATCATTGCATATATTTGTTGCACAATTCACTGTATTATTAGAACAACTCAGTTTCTTAAGCAGATCTTTTTCATTTTTTACTAAATTTAAGAGCGGCTTACACATTAAACGTACATTTTCATGTACAATGCATATACAGACATTGTGTGTTCCGGTAGGTCCGGCTAAAATACATTCCTTCGGTCGCAACGTAGTGAACTTTGAGAAGTGATTTTGACATCTTTGTTTTCTTTCAAGAACATTTCGTAGATGTCGGTGATGGTCCATAACACCAACCGCTTTGATTTCCTAATTTTTGTTGATCCTTCTGTAATAGTAACAACATCTTTAAGGCCAGGCATTGTTCTACTAATTTCCTCTGATAAGAAGTATGTTTGAATTTGTTGTACTATATTTTGTGACAAACTGTGCACTTGTTTGCTTTGAGACCAACTGTAAGGACCTACTGTTTCCAACAGATCCATTAAATTCATCCTGAATACGTTGATTTGACCAAAATTTACGTGGTAGAGTTGTCAACAAAAACACTTGTTTTGATTTAGAGCTGGCATCTTTGAATTCTTTTTTAAGGTTCATAAGCCATGATGTATATTCACATTCCTCCTTTGGTGATAACACTTTAACTGAATCTACTTGAAATATTCTTTGACTTATTGCCGATGTGACACTTGCAATTTTTTTATAACTTCCTGTTGTAATATGTTTTTGTTTGATAGGAGATTCGGCTAACCTTCCAAGAACATTGTTAATATCTTCTAAAATGTCATTAAGTAGTTCAGGAACTGGTGGAGATATAGTATCAACCGAAACTGGTGATGGATCTAAAGATGCTGGAGGTATTTGAATATTTTCGTTCGTTGGAACATTTTCAACATCCTGATTTATAGAAATAATTTCACTATCGATAGTTTCCGAACATGAAAGCTGCTGTATAGAAAATATTAGTTGCATATGAATTTTTATTCATTTTAATAAAATAATTAAATTTACCTTATTTTTATAGATATAAGTGCGACATGTTTCACATATAAACTGGTCATCACGCAAAGTAAAATTTAGGGTCGCAGCTTTTTGAATAACAGCTGGTGTGACCAGTTTCACATTTTTTGATGTCCGCTGATGATTTTTGAGACCCTACAAGTTACAGCACAATTTGAGAGGCATTTCTATTATTATCTTTTCTAAACGTTATGTCTTCTAAATATTTTGGAATATAATTGATTATAAGGCAACCCAATCAATATATATATATACCCTTGAAATAGTTTTGACATAGGTAGAATCAGGTAAAATTAGGTAGGTACAATTTAATATATTTTGATTGGATGCAAGTATGATTTGGTCAAAAACCATTTGTGGGCGTCATTAGAAATTTTAAATGTTAAAATTATGAGTCTCTAATGAGATTTTAATTAGTAAAAAGGGGCTGAATAGACATTTTTTAAAATGAATAAACATTTTACACACCCTTTTAATAATTTAAATTCCTTTATTTTACCACTTAACTTAAATTAATTTTTCATAAGTTTTTAACCATTTAACCGCACAGAAAATGGTTCAAATTTATTGCAGGTGTTAAAATATGAAATGTTTAATTTATTAGATCCACATTTAGTACAGGATTATTAACTTAATAAAAAAACACATGTGAATTTTTCATATACCAAACTTTAAAAAATCGTAAGAAAAAATCCATATTGAATTGCTGACTTTTTATTTCTCAATTTTATAGCTGCATATGTTTACTTTAAAATTTGTGAAAAACAAAAAAAAAAAGCCTACTTTTTGAGATATGAGCTTTGAAGTAAACCAAGGTTTTACGCGCCGCCTAGCGGAAAAGAGAAAAGTTATTAATTTTAAGCTTACTTATTTCAATTATTCAATTATTTTCCTTTTTACTTGCAAAAATATACTTAAGTCGGATGAAATTTGTGGCACCTATTCACAAAACATTGCCACCATTACCAAAAACTACGTGAAAAAGCCTCAAAATTCAACCGCGCATAACTCCGATTCAGAGTACTCAAAAAATAAAAGCAGAAATCACTTTTTTCCTTTCGTCAATGCCAACAATATATCAAAATTTCAGATTTTTTAAAAATCAAAAATTTAAAAATCAACAAAAAAATGTACGTTTTCAAAATAATAGCCCATCTATGTGTTGTTGTGACACATTTTGTAATACCTACTACACAACACTTCTTATTAAAAAAAAAAAAAAAACATATATTTGTTTGTTTATATTTTTCATCTAAGTAAGTATCTGACTATTCCTAATTTATTAGAGAACTTTACTGAATGGATAAGTTATTTTACTTAATTTTTAAGTGAATTTAACATACATATCTATTTAATAAATTACTAATAATATTGTTTTGACTGTCGTCTATTTTTCTATTGAGATATCCGTAAAACGTAGAATTTTTGTACTTAGTTACTAATTGAATTGATCATGCCGATAAGTGATTTCTAATTTAAGGTGAAGGGCTATTAACCTTTGCCAATGCACGGAATCTGACAAAAGATTTCCACCCAAGATCTACAGCCACCAAAAATGAAAATAATGAACTTACAACAAGTGAACGCGATGTGCTGGCAGTGTGGCGATCCCACTTTCAAGACCTACTGAATAGAACGAATGAAGTTCATCCTATTAGAGCGATTGCTCCATCAAATGAGGAGATTTTTGTCCCTTACCCAGCAATAGAAGAAGTGGAAGCTGCCATTAAAAAACTGAAAAATGCCAAATCACCAGGTTTCAATGGTATTCCCGCAGAACTTTTGAAAAATGGAGGAGCAGTTCTGGTCTCACGTATATATGATCTGATTCTTGCAATCTGGGACCAAGAAGAACTACCTGCTGAATGGAAAACAGCTCTCATTGTTCCGCTACATAAGAAAGGTGACCGTCTAAAGTGTGCGAATTATCGTGGCATCGCACTGTTGAACACTGCATATAAAATACTAGCTAATGTCGTACTTGCTCGACAAATCCCGTTCGCCTAATCTATCATCGGTGACTATCAGAGATGTAAATATATCACGAAATAATCACTAAATGATAAATAATCTCTAAATCTTTATCACGTCATCCATTGCAAATGAAAAGGAATGTAGCAAAGTCATTCATAAACAGAGTTTTCTCACTTAGTGATTCACAATTTAAAAATAACAACATCGAAAAAATCACATCTATCTTAAATAACAATAACTATCCATTAAATCTTGTTCACCAACTAATAAAACAATCACTTCACAAAAACACAATAATAAATAATGTTCAACAAAACAACGAAGAAAACACTGACAAAATTTACGGCGTCCTTACCTATGTTCCTGGTTTAACCGAAAAAATAAAAAAAGTGTTAACAGAGTCAACTGTATTGAAAGTAGCCACCAAAATTATTAACAAATCATACAACTTGATTTTTACTAATCTTAAAGATAAAATTTCCAAGTGGAAAAAGTCCAATGTGGTCTATAAAATCCCGTGTGAATGTGACAAAATATATATTGGCCAAACTAGCCAACGCCTAGAGGATAGATTGTATAGCCATAAGAGCAACATAAAATTAAAACAAAACAACACAGCTCTCTCCCAACACGCTATTGATAATAACCATCGTTGGAATTTCGAAGATGTTGAAATCATAGACACCGAAAAATACAAGAAAAATAGAGAAATTATAGAATCGGCTCACATATATATAAATAAACAATCAACAGTTAATTTTAAAACGGACACATACAATTTAAAAACACCGTACATACATCTGTTGAATACTTTTAAATTTAAAAAATTAAAGAGATTGCCGTAATGTTTTTATAAAAGATATTCTCCTTCAAAATTAATTTACTCAAAACATTTTTAGAATTAATCATTATTGTGTGTGTACTCTAGACCAATTGTTAATTTATTTAACTTATTCGTTTTGTCTTTTTTATCAAACATTTTGTATTATAATTAATTCTGTGATATAGTTTTTAATTTTTAATATGTGATTTTAATTTTTTATGTTACATTATTTTTTAAAAATCGTTTTTACAATGTAAGTTTTTACAGATATTTGTTGTGTGTTTTTTTTTTTTTTTTTAGACAATAATTTTTAATTCATATTAGTTATATTTACATATATTTTTGAAAAAAACCTAACCATAATCCCTATATTTTTAGATTCAACTTGATAATGCCTATGTGGCGAAATATCGTTAAAATAAAATAATAAAAATAATAAAAAAAGAAAGAAAAATTAAAATATTTAAGATTTAAATAATTTTTTAATTTAAAAAATTTTTTTTACTGGCTGAAAAAAGGTGTAAAAATAAATTATCTCTGTTCGATATCTTCTGAAGACACATATGAAAACTTCATAACGTGGTTTTTTTTTTCGACCAAATTTCCGCCCATTCAAACAATTCCCTTGCTGTTGATATTTTTTCTCCTCTAAGCGAAGCTCTCCGGGCTTCTCTTTTAAGTGTTCCTCTCCCATCGGATGGACCCTTTCCGTGGGCAGTTGCAAAGAAATGCCATTCTGCAGGTATTTTAAAATCATCAATATGTTTGCAGAGATTTATGAAATTCTTCTTATTTTTATATTGAGCTGCTGAACCATCAGTAAAATATAAAAATTTTTTGATACTTGGATATATTTCTTGCTGTTTTTCAATGAATTCAATACACCTTTCCTGGTATTTATGAACTGCAACTGTGTTATGCATTAAATGATCAGATATAATGACAAAAGATAAGACCTCTAGTTTATCATTACATGATTTGTAGTAAACTACGATTGGGTGGATTGTGGCTTGAACTTTATTGAAATGCGCAGCTTGTATCTCATTCTGCGTTATCATTGAATAGTTTTCTGAAAAATCCATAATAAATACGTATTCGCCGTAACGTAAGTTTTGTTTCGTATCCTTAAGAAACTTTGATTGCTGCCTTGCGATGAAATCATGAATTTTTAATTTGTTTACCGATGTATGTACTAAATCTTCTACAAATTCTTCCTTATTTTTTTCCATGCGTTCTAACGAATATCTATCTTGCATTAACCATTTCTCATAATGTATTTCTTCGTAAAATTCAAGAGATTCCAAAATTGTTTCTGTGTAAGCTTCCACGATATTTTTACAATCATTGCATATATTTGTTGCACAATTCACTGTATTATTAGAACAACTCAGTTTCTTAAGCAGATCTTTTTCATTTTTTACTAAATTTAAGAGCGGCTTACACATTAAACGTACATTTTCATGTACAATGCATATACAGACATTGTGTGTTCCGGTAGGTCCGGCTAAAATACATTCCTTCGGTCGCAACGTAGTGAACTTTGAGAAGTGATTTTGACATCTTTGTTTTCTTTCAAGAACATTTCGTAGATGTCGGTGATGGTCCATAACACCAACCGCTTTGATTTCCTAATTTTTGTTGATCCTTCTGTAATAGTAACAACATCTTTAAGGCCAGGCATTGTTCTACTAATTTCCTCTGATAAGAAGTATGTTTGAATTTGTTGTACTATATTTTGTGACAAACTGTGCACTTGTTTGCTTTGAGGCCAACTGTAAGGACCTACTGTTTCCAACAGATCCATGGCGAATTCTACCAGTCGTCTTGATGCATTAAATTCATCCTGGATACGTTGATTTGACCAAAATTTACGTGGTAGAGTTGTCAACAAAAACACTTGTTTTGATTTAGAGCTGGCATCTTTGAATTCTTTTTTAAGGTTCATAAGCCATGATGTATATTCACATTCCTCCTTTGGTGATAACACTTTAACTGAATCTACTTGAAATATTCTTTGACTTATTGCCGATGTGACACTTGCAATTTTTTTATAACTTCCTGTTGTAATATGTTTTTGTTTGATAGGAGATTCGGCTAACCTTCCAAGAACATTGTTAATATCTTCTAAAATGTCATTAAGTAGTTCAGGAACTGGTGGAGATATAGTATCAACCGAAACTGGTGATGGATCTAAAGATGCTGGAGGTATTTGAATATTTTCGTTCGTTGGAACATTTTCAACATCCTGATTTATAGAAATAATTTCACTATCGATAGTTTCCGAACATGAAAGCTGCTGTATAGAAAATATTAGTTGCATATGAATTTTTATTCATTTTAATAAAATAATTAAATTTACCTTATTTTTATAGATATAAGTGCGACATGTTTCACATATAAACTGGTCATCACGCAAAGTAAAATTTAGGGTCGCAGCTTTTTGAATAACAGCTGGTGTGACCAGTTTCACATTTTTTGATGTCCGCTGATGATTTTTGAGACCCTACAAGTTACAGCACAATTTGAGAGGCATTTCTATTATTATCTTTTCTAAACGTTATGTCTTCTAAATATTTTGGAATATAATTGATTATAAGGCAACCCAATCAATATATATATATATACCCTTGAAATAGTTTTGACATAGGTAGAATCAGGTAAAATTAGGTAGGTACAATTTAATATATTTTGATTGGATGCAAGTATGATTTGGTCAAAAACCATTTGTGGGCGTCATTAGAAATTTTAAATGTTAAAATTATGAGTCTCTAATGAGATTTTAATTAGTAAAAAGGGGCTGAATAGACATTTTTTAAAATGAATAAACATTTTACACACCCTTTTAATAATTTAAATTCCTTTATTTTACCACTTAACTTAAATTAATTTTTCATAAGTTTTTAACCATTTAACCGCACAGAAAATGGTTCAAATTTATTGCAGGTGTTAAAATATGAAATGTTTAATTTATTAGATCCACATTTAGTACAGGATTATTAACTTAATAAAAAAACACATGTGAATTTTTCATATACCAAACTTTAAAAAATCGTAAGAAAAAATCCATATTGAATTGCTGACTTTTTATTTCTCAATTTTATAGCTGCATATGTTTACTTTAAAATTTGTGAAAAACAAAAAAAAAAAGCCTACTTTTTGAGATATGAGCTTTGAAGTAAACCAAGGTTTTACGCGCCGCCTAGCGGAAAAGAGAAAAGTTATTAATTTTAAGCTTACTTATTTCAATTATTTTCCTTTTTACTTGCAAAAATATACTTAAGTCGGATGAAATTTGTGGCACCTATTCACAAAACATTGCCACCATTACCAAAAACTACGTGAAAAAGCCTCAAAATTCAACCGCGCATAACTCCGATTCAGAGTACTCAAAAAATAAAAGCAGAAATCACTTTTTTCCTTTCGTCAATGCCAACAATATATCAAAATTTCAGATTTTTTAAAAATCAAAAATTTAAAAATCAACAAAAAAATGTACGTTTTCAAAATAATAGCCCATCTATGTGTTGTTGTGACACATTTTGTAATACCTACTACACAACACTTCTTATTAAAAAAAAAAAAAAACATATATTTGTTTGTTTATATTTTTCATCTAAGTAAGTATCTGACTATTCCTAATTTATTAGAGAACTTTACTGAATGGATAAGTTATTTTACTTAATTTTTAAGTGAATTTAACATACATATCTATTTAATAAATTACTAATAATATTGTTTTGACTGTCGTCTATTTTTCTATTGAGATATCCGTAAAACGTAGAATTTTTGTACTTAGTTACTAATTGAATTGATCATGCCGATAAGTGATTTCTAATTTAAGGTGAAGGGCTATTAACCTTTGCCAATGCACGGAATCTGACAAAAGATTTCCACCCAAGATCTACAGCCACCAAAAATGAAAATAATGAACTTACAACAAGTGAACGCGATGTGCTGGCAGTGTGGCGATCCCACTTTCAAGACCTACTGAATAGAACGAATGAAGTTCATCCTATTAGAGCGATTGCTCCATCAAATGAGGAGATTTTTGTCCCTTACCCAGCAATAGAAGAAGTGGAAGCTGCCATTAAAAAACTGAAAAATGGCAAATCACCAGGTTTCGGTATTCAAGCAGAACTTTTGAAAAATGGAGGAGCAGTTCTGGTCTCACGTATATATGATCTGATTCTTGCAATCTGGGACCAAGAAGAACTACCTGCTGAATGGAAAACAGCTCTCATTGTTCCGCTACATAAGAAAGGTGACCGTCTAAAGTGTGCGAATTATCGTGGCATCGCACTGTTGAACACTGCATATAAAATACTAGCTAATGTCGTACTTGCTCGACTCATCCCGTTCGCCTAATCTATCATCGGTGACTATCAGAGTGGTATCAGAAACTTGTTTCTCTGTGCAAACTCACAACATCGGGATCAAATTGTAGAATAGTACTCGAAGGGTCAGTTTCTGATCCTTTCGATATAACATCAGGTGTTCGACAAGGTGATGTACTCGCGCCCGTACTGTTTAATTTGGCGCTGGAGTACGCGATAAGAAAAAGCCGAATTGAGACACAAAACTGCATATATAACAAATCTATTCAAGTTCTTGGCTACGCAGATGATATTGTGCTTCTCGGACGTAGAACAAGCGATATTAAGGATAGCCTCTCTCAGCTTGAAAGAAATGCTAAACGACTTGGATTGTGCATCAACACCGGCAAAACCAAAGTGTTAACAACATCCAAGAACATGCCTCCCGGCAATCTGGATACTGGCGACTATGAAGTGGAACGCGTGGAAAACTTAAAATACCTCGGGTTTGTAATAACATCGTCAAATGACATGCAGGCAGATATCAAAGCCCGTGTCTCTGCCGCATACAGAGTTTTCTACGCATACTCAAAACTTCTGCGATCAAAACATCTTTCGCGGTCGTGTAAACTCACACTTTACAAAGCATTAATTCGACCTGTGCTTACATTTGGAAGTGAAAGCTGGACACTGACTTCCTCCGATTGTAGAATTTTATCAACTTTCGAGAGGAAGGTCATACGAACAATTTATGGTCCATGTAAAGTTGCTGAAAATCAGTATAGAATCCGAATGAATCATGAAATCAGACAGCTTCTTGGAGGCTGCGATGTAATCGGATTCATTAAATCCAACCGGATTAGATGGTTTGGTCATGTAGAAAGGGCTCCATTGGATATAATGATAAAGAAAACGTCCCAACAACAACCAGCTTGTGTTCGTCGAAGAGGAAGACCTAG
>OY856188.1:91145669-91169120 GCA_963693315.1 Diogma glabrata | reverse complement strand
TCTCTCTCTCTCTCTCTCTCTCTCTCTCTCTCTCTCTCTCTCTCTCTCTCTCTCTCTCTCTGGCGTTTACATCCCATGGAGGGATTTTGCCGTCTGTGCAATCAGCTTCCAGTTATCTCGTTCCATGACCAGTTGACCCCAGCTTCGACATCCTATATCACGAAGGTCTTGGATGATGTCATCACGCCAGCGTTGTCTAGGTCTTCCTCTTCGACGAACACAAGCTGGTTGTTGTTGGGACGCTTTCTTTATCATTATATCCAATGGAGCCCTTTCTACATGACCAAACCATCTAATCCGGTTGGATTTAATGAATCCGATTACATCGCAGCCTCCAAGAAGCTGTCTGATTTCATCATTCATTCGGATTCTATACTGATTTTCAGCAACTTTACATGGACCATAAATTGTTCGTATGACCTTCCTCTCGAAAGTTGATAAAATTCTACAATCGGAGGAAGTCAGTGTCCAGCTTTCACTTCCAAATGTAAGCACAGGTCGAATTAATGCTTTGTAAAGTGTGAGTTTACACGACCGCGAAAGATGTTTTGATCGCAGAAGTTTTGAGTATGCGTAGAAAACTCTGTATGCGGCAGAGACACGGGCTTTGATATCTGCCTGCATGTCATTTGACGATGTTATTACAAACCCGAGGTATTTGAAGTTTTGCACGCGTTCCACTTCATAGTCGCCAGTATCCAGATTTCCGGGAGGCATGTTCTTGGATGTTGTTAACACTTTGGTTTTGCCGGTGTTGATGCACAATCCAAGTCGTTTAGCATTTCTTTCAAGCTGAGAGAGACTATCCTTAATATCGCTTGTTCTACGTCCGAGAAGCACAATATCATCTGCGTAGCCAAGAACTTGAATAGATTTGTTATATATGCAGTTTTGTGTCTCAATTCGGCTTTTTCTTATCGCGTACTCCAGCGCCAAATTAAACAGTACGGGCGCGAGTGCATCACCTTGTCGAACACCTGATGTTATATCGAAAGGATCGGAAACTGACCCTTCGATTACTATTCTACAATTTGATCCCGATTTTGTGAGTTTGCACAGAGAAACAAGTTTCTCTGGGATACCAAGGCATATGAGTGCGGACCAAAGGTTTTCGCGGATGATACTATCATATGCTTGCTTGAAATCAACGTAGAGCTGGTGAATGCTGATGTTGTACTCCCAACATTTTTCTAGAATCATCCTTAATGTAAAACATTGATCTGTGGTTGCACGGTTGGCACGAAAACCACACTGATAGTCACCGATGATACATTAGGCGAACGGGATGAGTCGAGCAAGTACGACATTAGCTAGTATTTTATATGCAGTGTTCAACAGTGCGATGCCACGATAATTCGCACACTTTAGACGGTCACCTTTCTTATGTAGCGGAACAATGAGAGCTGTTTTCCATTCAGCAGGTAGTTCTTCTTGGTCCCAGATTGCAAGAATCAGATCATATATACGTGAGACCAGAACTGCTCCTCCATTTTTCAAAAGTTCTGCGGGAATACCATCGAAACCTGGTGATTTGGCATTTTTCAGTTTTTTAATGGCAGCTTCCACTTCTTCTATTGCTGGGTAAGGGACAAAAATCTCCTCATTTGATGGAGCAATCGCTCTAATAGGATGAACTTCATTCGTTCTATTCAGTAGGTCTTGAAAGTGGGATCGCCACACTGCCAGCACATCGCGTTCACTTGTTGTAAGTTCATTATTTTCATTTTTGGTGGCTGTAGATCTTGGGTGGAAATCTTTTGTCAGATTCCGTGCATTGGCAAAGGTTAATAGCCCTTCACCTTAAATTAGAAATCACTTATCGGCATGATCAATTCAATTAGTAACTAAGTACAAAAATTCTACGTTTTACGGATATCTCAATAGAAAAATAGACGACAGTCAAAACAATATTATTAGTAATTTATTAAATAGATATGTATGTTAAATTCACTTAAAAATTAAGTAAAATAACTTATCCATTCAGTAAAGTTCTCTAATAAATTAGGAATAGTCAGATACTTACTTAGATGAAAAATATAAACAAACAAATATATGTTTTTTTTTTTTTTTAATAAGAAGTGTTGTGTAGTAGGAATTACAAAATGTGTCACAACAACACATAGATGGGCTATTATTTTGAAAACGTACATTTTTTTGTTGATTTTTAAATTTTTGATTTTTAAAAAACCTGAAATTTTGATATATTGTTGGCATTGACGAAAGGAAAAAAGTGATTTCTGCTTTTATTTTTTGAGTACTCTGAATCGGAGTTATGCGCGGTTGAATTTTGAGGCTTTTTCACGTAGTTTTTGGTAATGGTGGCAATGTTTTGTGAATAGGTGCCACAAATTTCATCCGACTTAAGTATATTTTTGCAAGTAAAAAGGAAAATAATTGAATAATTGAAATAAGTAAGTTTAAAATTATTAACTTTTCTCTTTTCCGCTAGGCGGCGCGTAAAACATTGGTTTACTTCAAAGCTCATATCTCAAAAAGTAGGCTTTTTTTTTTTGTTTTTCACAAATTTTAAAGTAAACATATGCATAAAATTGAGAAATAAAAAGTCAGCAATTCAATATGGATTTTTTCTTACGATTTTTTAAAGTTTGGTATATGAAAAATTCACATGTGTTTTTTTATTAAGTTAATAATCCTGTACTAAATGTGGATCTAATAAATTAAACATTTCATATTTTAACACCTGCAATAAATTTGAACCATTTTCTGTGCGGTTAAATGGTTAAAAACTTATGAAAAATTAATTTAAGTTAAGTGGTAAAATAAAGGAATTTAAATTATTAAAAGGGTGTGTAAAATGTTTATTCATTTTAAAAAATGTCTATTCAGCCCCTTTTTTCTAATTAAAATCGCATTAGAGACTTATAATTTTAACATTTAAAATTTCTAATGACGCCCACAAATGGTTTTTGACCAAATCATACTTGCATCCAATCAAAATATATTAAATTGTACCTACCTAATTTTACCTGATTCTACCTATGTCAAAACTATTTCAAGGGTATATATATATATATTGATTGGGTTGCCTTATAATCAATTATATTCCAAAATATTTAGAAGACATAACGTTTAGAAAAGATAATAATAGAAATGCCTCTCAAATTGTGCTGTAACTTGTACGGTCTCAAAAATCATCAGCGGACATCAAAAAATGTGAAACTGGTCACACCAGCTGTTATTCAAAAAGCTGCGACCCTAAATTTTACTTTGCGTGATGACCAGTTTATATGCGAAACATGTCGCACTTATATCTATAAAAATAAGGTAAATTTAATTATTTTATTAAAATGAATAAAAATTCATATGCAACTAATATTTTCTATACAGCAGCTTTCATGTTCGGAAACTATCGATAGTGAAATTATTTCTATAAATCAGGATGTTGAAAAGGTTCCAACGAACGAAAATATTCAAATACCTCCAGCATCTTTAGATCCATCACCAGTTTCGGTTGATACTATATCTCCACCAGTTCCTGAACTACTTAATGACATTTTAGAAGATATTAACAATGTTCTTGGAAGGTTAGCCGAATCTCCTATCAAACAAAAACATATTACAACAGGAAGTTATAAAAAAATTGCAAGTGTCACATCGGCAATAAGTCAAAGAATATTTCAAGTAGATTCAGTTAAAGTGTTATCTCCAAAGGAGGAATGTGAATATACATCATGGCTTATGAACCTTAAAAAAGAATTCAAAGATGCCAGCTCTAAATCAAAACAAGTGTTTTTGTTGACAACTCTACCACGCAAATTTTGGTCAAATCAACGTATCCAGGATGAATTTAATGCATCAAGACGACTGGTAGAATTCGCCATGGATCTGTTGGAAACAGTAGGTCCTTACAGTTGGCCTCAAAGCAAACAAGTGCACAGTTTGTCACAAAATATAGTACAACAAATTCAAACATACTTCTTATCAGAGGAAATTAGTAGAACAATGCCTGGCCTTAAAGATGTTGTTACTGTTACGGAAGGATCAACAAAAATTAGGAAATCAAAGCGGTTGGTGTTATGGACCCTCACCGACATCTACGAAATGTTCTTGAAAGAAAACAAAGATGTCAAAATTACTTCTCAAAGTTCACTACGTTGCGACCGAAGGAATGTATTTTAACCGGACCTACCGGAACACACAATGTCTGTATATGCATTGTACATGAAAATGTACGTTTAATGTGTAAGCCGCTCTTCAATTTAGTAAAAAATGAAAAAGATCTGCTTAAGAAACTGAGTTGTTCTAATAATACAGTGGATTGTGCAACAAATATATGCAATGATTGTAAAAATATCGTGGAAGCTTACACAGAAACAATTTTTGAATCTCTTGAATTTTACGAAGAAATACATTATGAGAAATGGTTAATGCAAGATAGATATTCGTTAGAACGCATGGAAAAAAATAAGGAAGAATTTGTAGAAGATTTAGTACATACATCGGTAAACAAATTAAAAATTCATGATTTCATCGCAAGGCAGCAATCAAAGTTTCTTAAGGATACGAAACAAAACTTACGTCACGGCGAATACGTATTTATTATGGATTTTTCAGAAAACTATTCAATGATAACGCAGAATGAGATACAAGCTGCACATTTCAATAAAGTTCAAGCCACAATCCACCCAATCGTAGTTTACTACAAATCATGTAATGATAAACTAGAGGTCTTATCTTTTGTCATTATATCTGATCATTTAATGCATAACACAGTTGCAGTTCATAAATACCAGGAAAGGTGTATTGAATTCATTGAAAAACAGCAAGAAATATATCCAAGTATCAAAAAATTTTTATATTTTACTGATGGTTCAGCAGCTCAATATAAAAATAAGAAGAATTTCATAAATCTCTGCAAACATATTGATGATTTTAAAATACCTGCAGAATGGAATTTCTTTGCAACTGCCCACGGAAAGGGTCCATCCGACGGGATTGGAGGAACACTTAAAAGAGAAGCCCGGAGAGCTTCGCTTAGAGGAGAAAAAATATCAACAGCAAGGGAATTGTTTGAATGGGCGGAAATTTGGTCGAAAAAAAAACCACGTTATGAAGTTTTCATATGTGTCTTCAGAAGATATCGAACTACAGGAACAATTTCTTTCGGGTTTAAAACGGTTTTCGGACATTAAAACCATAAGTGGAACTCAAGGATTCCACTGTTTTTTACCGGATAACACTACACCCGATAAAATAATTGCCAAAATGTTTTCTTTTTCTGATGATCATAAATATTTCAATTTAAAGGCAAAAAAAATATTTATAAATTAATTTTTTAATGTATTTATTTATAATATTGATTAAATTAAAATGTTTATAGAAAAAATATTTTTTTAATGTTTTTTCTAATGTTAGTGTTGGTGATGTTGAAATTATAACAAAATCTTCGATCATTGGGATCTCCAATTCTTATTCTGAATAAAAACCTGTTTCTCAATCAGAAATACACAGAAAATGGTTCAAATTTATTGCAGGTGTTAAAATATGAAATGTTTAATTTATTAGATCCACATTTAGTACAGGATTATTAACTTAATAAAAAAACACATGTGAATTTTTCATATACCAAACTTTAAAAAATCGTAAGAAAAAATCCATATTGAATTGCTGACTTTTTATTTCTCAATTTCATAGCTGCATATGTTTACTTTAAAATTTGTGAAAAACAAAAAAAAAAGCCTACTTTTTGAGATATGAGCTTTGAAGTAAACCAAGGTTTTACGCGCCGCCTAGCGGAAAAGAGAAAAGTTATTAATTTTAAACTTACTTATTTCAATTATTCAATTATTTTCCTTTTTACTTGCAAAAATATACTTAAGTCGGATGAAATTTGTGACACCTATTCACAAAACATTGACACCATTACCAAAACTACGTAAAAAAGCCTCAAAATTCAACCACGCATAACTCCGATTCAGAGTACACAAAAAATAAAAGCAGAAATCACTTTTTTCCTTTCGTCAATACCAACAAAACATCAAAATTTCAGATTTTTAAAAAATAGTTGTTTTTTTTTCGATGTACGTTTTCAAAATAATAGCCCAGATACCTTTTAAGACGTAGGTCCCACAACAACATGCGTCTTGAGGTATAGGTGGACGCTTTTTTTAAATCTTTGTGGATTGAAGGCACTCGAGACTATTGACTCGGGCAAAGCATTCCATGTGTACGATGTACGCACAAAGAAATCTCTTTGCATTCTATTACTATGACAGTGAGTAATCTCGACAGTTCGACCGCCCGCACAAGCCGATTGACGAGTAAAATGGGGAAAAACATATGTCTGAAGTATTATGGACCTGATTTCATCCGAGCACTGCTGGTGACGATATTTAAAAAAAACAACGAGATCAGCAACAGTGCGACGATGTTGCAGGGAATCAAGATCTAATGTTAAATCTCGATCACCAACAATTCGTATAGCTCGCTTTTGAACAGAGTCCAAAAGAGCCAGGATAGTAACAGATGCAGCGCCCCAAACTTGACAACAATACTCCATACAGGGACGAATATAGGACTTATAAATGTGGAGTAATTGATGCGAAGTAAAATATTTTTTACATCTATTGAGGAGGCCGAGTTTTCTTGACGCGTTCTTTGCCATGGCCATTATATGATCGTTCCAGAGTAAGTCATTGGATATTGTGACTCCCAATAAACGAATGCTTTCACATTCGTCTATTTGGTCGTCACACATATTAATTGAAATATCGTTGGGAAACTCGGTCTTTGATCTGGAAACAATCAATAGCTGTGTTTTGGTGGAATTAAAATTGACCAAATTTTTGTTACCCCAATCGGCGACTTTTTTTAGGTCTTCGTTTACATTTATGGCAGCGTCTCTCCGGACGGGATTTATTCGTTCATGCATTTTACCCTTTAGGGGGACGAATGACTTGTGCAGTGTACTATCATCTGCAAAACTATTTATTGGGTTACTGGTGATTTGCAACAGTTCGTTGATATAAATTAAAAATAAAGTGGGAGATAAAACTATGCCTTGGGGTACACCAGCGTTAATTAATTTGGACTCAGAAGAAAAGCCATCTATAGATACCGAGATGTATCGGTTAGACAGAAAATTTTGAATCAACTTCACGACTGCGGGATGAAAACCGTACGCAACGAGCTTGTTGATCAAGTTGACATGCCAAATTCGATCAAATGCTTTTGAGATGTCTAATGCGATCACGTACGTTTCACCACCTTTCTCAAGTATGCTATTCCAAATATGTGCCACATAGTTCAATAGATCGGTTGTTGATCTTTTGTTTCTAAAACCGTATTGGCTGTCAGATATCAAATGGTTGTCTTCCAAAAATTTGGATATGTGTGAATTAATATAGTGCTCGTATATTTTAGACATGACTGGGAGTAAGGCTATTGGTCTATCATTTAAAATATCACATTTCGTTCCTTTTTTTGGGACAGGCTGGACATTGGCCAGCTTCCAGCAGGATGGATAAATACCAGATTTATAGAATTTATAAAATATTTTGGTGAGGGTTGGTGCAAGTTCTTCTGAAAATGTTTTTAGAATAACAGGAGGAATGTTGTCCAGACCAGAAGCTTTGTTGTTGTTTAACCTCCTTAAAAGTTTTTCGACAATTTTGGGTTTGAAATGTAATTGTTTCATATTAACTCCTGAAGACTGGATTTGGGGTATTTCTTTAGGAGTTTCAAAAACTGTTGAATTTGAAACAAAGCGTTCCGCGAACAAATTCACTTAGAAATAAGTTAAATTCACTTAGAAATAAGTTAAAATTATTATTTTATGCTGAATTAACTTTAGCAGAATATTTAAATTTACCAAAGCTTATATAACGAATTGATCACCATTATGATTTCGTAAAATTTTACCATAGTTCGTTTAATCGTGACAAAGTTTGGTATTGAATGGTAACATTTATTTTAATTTAATCAATATTAATTTAAAATTATGTCTAATATTTTATTTTTATTATGATGGATATCTCATAACATGATATATTGATATTGAACTTATAATAAAATAAAACGTAAGTGAATTTTATTCTTAACAAATTAACAAAAAGTCTATGTTACATAACGCTTAATGCTCAAATTTATGCACAGACGGTTATTGGCATGTGAAAATTGTTAATTGATTAACTTTTTTCATCAAAAATCTTTATGCATTGTTCAAGTTTTTAAACATTTCCTAATAGAGCGTTTGTGTTATTTGAATTTTAACGAATTTATTTTAAGATTACGCCAATTTTGTCATCCTCGAAATGCAATACAATTTATAACATAAATATTAGTTTATATTTTTACTAACAAAAATGTGTGTTATGTTATGATTTGTGTATGCTTTTGTATTCATAATTTGAACTTTAATTTTGAATTTTATATTAGGTAGATTTCATATAAAAATAGTAGAGAATACATCCCATGAGACACAATGAATGTTGATCTGAAATTTTTGATCAGTAATAAAGTTTGTACCCAAGAAATGATTTCCTCGTCCAAGCCATTGCATCTCAAGTTGCATATAAGATTGTTATGCCATACCTTGTCAAATGCCTTGGAAACATCAGGAGCAACGACAAAAATTTCGCCATGGCTATCAAGCGACTTGTTTCAGACATGCGTTATAAATGCCAGTAGATCTCCTGTTGCTCTTCCCTTACGACACCCGTATTGTCTTACGTTCAGTTTTTGATGATTCCAAGAAACTCATAATACTAAAATTAACATATTTTTCCAAAATTTTAGCAGCAATAGACAAAACTGGTATGGGCCTGTAATTTGAAAGATCAGCTTTATTATACCTTTCTTTGGAACAGGCTGAACGCTAGCAATTTTCAAAAATTCCTGGGAAAATTCTTTTTTAATATGACAAATAAAAGATTTTATTGAGGATCGGTGCTAACTCCTTAGCATATGTTTCGAGAATGATTGGAGGTATACGATCAGGCCCGGATGCCTTACTATAGTGTTTACTTTTAGAAGCATTTTCCGGATAACATTTCTGCAAAACATTTAAAAAAAATGTTTATTCTAAATCAAAATTATAGATTTACATAAATTTTGAAATAAAAATATGTTGAACAAGTAACCTTTGACAAAATATTTGTATTTCTTCTTTTTCAAAATAATTATATAACTATGACAACAAATAATAACAAATATTTTAATTGGATAACGAAATTTTGAATTTAAAGGTTGTTTGGATAAATTTTTCTATTTGGTACAGAATTTAAAAAAATACAAATGTTTTTTGTTTTTTTGGACGTAACTATGACAACAAAATATATGGATAAAATGTGGCACTTTAAAGCCGCAAATCGCAGTAATAAAGTAACACTTTAATATGTAGCAGAATAAATAATACTTTGGTTTAGTTTATTTTTATTTTGTTGAAAAAATATGATTAAAAAAACTTTTTTATTCGCCTACAAATTAAAGTGTTACTTTATTACTATGTGATTTGGGCCTTAAAGTGTCACTTTTAACTAAATATTTTGTTGTCATAGCTACGTCCAAAAAAGTAAAAAGCATTTGTATTTGTGTAATTTCTATAAAAAATAGAAATTTTTATCAAAGCAGCCTTTCGATTCCAAATTTCCTAATCCAATAAAAATATTTGTTATTCTTTGTTGTCATAGTTATACGATTTGTTTGAAAAGAAATAACAAATTTATTGGTTAAAGGTCACTTGTTTAATATATTTTTATTTCAAAATTTATAAAATTCAATTTTTTTGAAATATTTTGCCTGCGACGAATAAAAAAATAGTATATGATACACGGACGTAGGCCATTTCGGAATTAATGTGGGTGCAAATCTCGTCTGGCGCCTCGATTCGCAAACTGCACATACGTCCAAAAACCTTAGCTTTACATGCTTGCATCATAATGTACTATTAAACAAGTAAGTTCTCTCAAAAAACTTTCAAAAGCTACATAAAAAGAAAAATAATAAAAACATTTAATTAGTAATTTCTTAATTGAAAAAAACAACTTTAAATTAAAATATTATTGAGTCAATTTAATTTTATTCAAAATATGACAGCGATACAGGTCTATATGCAACCGCTACTTCGATTGCAATAAAATGAGTATTGGAATAAGTATTCAAATTTAACCTTTTGTCGAGAAAAATACCTAGAAACTTAAACTCATCTGAGTAGCTTAACTGCTTACTGAAATGATACAGATTTGGTGTTTTTCTCTTTTCTCTTGTTGGTAAATAAGACTAACTGTGATTTGGAAGGATGTACTGCAAGGCAGCACCAGAATGCGAATGCCTTTCCCAATTGCTAGTATGGCAATATCATCAGCGTAATCCTGAGAATAGGGTTCTGATTGATTCATTCTTTTAAAAAGACTATCAACTACGCAAGTCCACAGAAGAGGTGATAGAACATCCCCCTGTGGATAACCTCGTTTGACTGAAACTGAAACAGTAGCATTACTTATTTCAACAAAGGCAATGCGGCAGGTCAACATAGACACAATTCCATTTGAGATCGTGCTACTAATTCCATGTAACGATGCCGCAGTACTGATTGATTCGAAGGTGGTATTATCAAACGCACCTTATATATTTAAAAAAAAACACCCAAAGGAAATTCTTTGACATTCAGTGCTCTTTCTGTTTTAGTTACCAAATGATGCGCAGCTGTTTCTACCGATTTCTCAATCTGGTATGTTTGATATTTTTCAATTGAAATTACTATTGACATTTACGAAAAAAAACATATTTTATGTGCCTATAAAACTATAAACTTGGGAACACAAGTTTTATTTTATTAATTTAGTAATTTACTAAAGAGCTCATATGTACATAAGGCTGAGCCTTTTTACAACTTACTTGCACGATAGCAAGTTTTGACAATCATTTTTGATATTTTGCAGTTCTTCTTCGTTCACAAAATCCATGGCGAGCGAATTTTATTTGCAACTTAAGGGTGTCCTCAGAAAAATAATTTTGTGTTTCTCAGGTTATAATTCAAAGCAATTGAGAAGGTTTTTTGTCACCCAGATCCGTTGCTCTTAGTACGTTTCTCAAACAGTCAGTCGTCCTAGACCAAACAGTTTAGAAATGCAGCATGTATCAATTAAGAGTGACTAAATAGAAGTTTACGTAAACAAAAGCAATTTGTAGGTAAGTACAAGACAAACACGATCAAATTCATAAGTTTAATTTTATTCGAAGGTTTATTCAAAGTATTTGTACCATACACTCAAACGATCCCTATTCAAATCTTTCCCCATAACTAATTCGTCTCCAAATTTTAAATAGTAATGATCTTCGTTAGTATATGGCTGCCAAGTGAAATTTTTGATGTATGGATCACCTACAGTATTCGGTGTTCTAAAAACAAAATAAAACATGAGTCTGTGTTTTCTATGAAATAAAAAATTTAAATTGATTACCCCGTCAACACAAACTGCACCCACATTCTTGTCAATTGCTCCACAATCTTATTTTCCGGATCATTAACACCAAACATGCGTTGACGATTAAAAATATATCCGTCCTCATCCCCATGCGCAACGCCGTATGGCTTTCCATTTACCATAAAAACACTCTCTCTCTGGTGAAACGAAAGCTCGTAGTAAAACACGTCGGCAGATTTGTGCCAAAAATCAATGACCCGTTGAGCTGAATATACAATAAGACCATCGCTTACAAGCTAAAGAAATTAATACTATCAACAATCACTTAAAACCAATATTATATTAAAACCTACTTCTCCCAATTTCGGAAAATCATCCATTCTTAGAACAACCGACAGATTATACGAATTAAAGATTCCTGGACATACTTTCTTTGGATAGTCTGAGTTTTTCTCACACAAGAAACATATCGGTAGAATATCGTGGAACTGATATGGAAACAATTTAACAGCTGTTTCATTATTAACAATCTTATGAGCATATTCAAAAAGCTCTTTGTCATCTACACCAATTAGCAGAGCCACTTTAGCAAATCTTTGATTTTTAAACGACACATAAGGATCTTCTACTAAAAACCTTTCCTGTCCAAAATCAGGTTCAGCAACTGCATCCCATGGCATAATTTTATGCAGTGGAAAATCTCTAGGTGGGTAAAATTCAAGTAACCAAGCTGAGTCGGTTACGAACAAACAATCATAAATCTGTTCAGGAGCAAATGGGCTCGTACACCCTACATCAATCGCTAACTCTTTTGATATGTCTAGTAAATTAGATGTGATCCTATGGGAAAACACAACTGGACTCATCACTATCACCCGTTTGAACAAATTTTGTGACATCGGTGAGACAACGTGAAGTAAAACCGAATAGCCGCCTGTACTATCTCCAACCAGTGTAATTTTGTTTGGATCTCCTCCAAACCTGTCAATATTATTTTTGACCCATTTCAAAGCTAAAACTTGATCTTTGAAGCCAGCATTTCCTGGTGCTTGGCTGATATTTAAACTCAAAAACCCAAAGACACCAAGCCGATAATTTATTGAAACAAAAACAATATCACGTTCCATTAAATATATTGGACTGCCTACGTCAACACTTAGTCCTGATCCTATAAGCAACGCTCCACCATGTATTTGAAATAAGACTGGTTTCATGTTTGACTTTGTTGAGTTGTCTGGTAACTGAAAATGCATGAATTCCTTTATGTATGGCTTTGTGAGATCTTAACTAGTTAATTCTAAAATATTTAAAAATTACAAAATATAATTTTTGGATTACAGTGGGCACTGAACCGTTCCAAATATTAAAAATTCAAATTCAGATATAAAACCTTACATTTTTTGAATAAATATTAAGTCTCAAGCAGTCCTCGGATTGTTTGAAGTTTGATTTTTGAACACATGCAGGACCGTCATCAGTTGCATCAAAAATTTCATCCCAATATTCAATTGGTTGTGGTGCCTTAAAAAAATTAATCAATACTTGTTAAATTAACCAAAAAATATGCAAATTTTACTTGAAATCGTAGCTCGTTTATTGGTGGTTTTCCATATCGAATGCCACGAAAGGCATAAAACTCTTCATCATAACGTGTTTTTAAAACACTTCCTCTTACTTGACCGGTTCTTGTGTTAACGATTGGATTTTTATCAAAAATCCATTTGCTCTTGATTGCTCCCAAATAAAATGTAATCAAAATGAAAGTAACTAAATGATATTGAAACATTTTGTTTTGTTAAACGTTTCTCTGACTCTGCTCAATTAAGATTGAAATGTTTTCACGAGTTTAGTTTGTAGAGTTTTATTTTACTTCATCATGAAATTTAATTATCCGTAAAAATGAGATTTGCCTTTTGCTATATGACGCAGAGTTTTTTTTATTAAATACAATCTGCTTTTGAATATTAAAATATATCTGAATAGTTTTATTCTATAAGTTGTTGATCTGTGTTGAGTGACTTAACTTTTTAGCTATCGTAAAATCGAGAAGCGCACACAGGATAATCATCCTTTTTTGAGGAATGCTTTTAGATAATAAACCGCTTAGAAGTTATCTGACCCTTCAAGAAAGTGGCTTATTTCAATTCAACATGGAGAACTCATGTCTAAAAAATTTCCATTTTTAATCAAAATTTAACAAAATACTATACGACAAACAATTGTCATATGAGCACGAAACAGCATGAAATAAAAATAAATTAACCAATGTGCGTCCCTTAAACTCCAAGCATTTAGGAGAGTAGCTGATCCATCCGGTCAAAACTCCTTCCATTCCAGCTTAATTTATTTTATTTTTATAAGTCATTATTATTATTTCTAAAAATATTAAACACGAATAAATTTAGCTCACCAAGTTTCATTCTCTCTGTATGGTCCGAACTCCGAAGTTGTTCATTTTTTTGATTCGGGTGTGTAACAAAACACGTTCCCAAAAAATATTTTATGGTATTACTTCGGTCTGAAAGACCTAAGTATTACATTCCCGAGCCAAAGGTGAAATTCTAACCACCACTTTTTTGGCATTTCTCGACGTTTTAGGACCTACTGATTCTGAAAAAGCAAACAAAAAAGTATATCTGTCTGCCGAAATCTAGAAAACCGCTGGAGGGAATTCAAAAATTTTTGTTTCCATTTCTATGTTTACCTAATAGTAAGAGCCGAAAGGACGATGTGTTCGATAACTGTACCAGAAGTGTGTCAAAAAATCGTCAAGTGTGTCAAAACAACATTTTAAGTGATTACGAGCATAGGAACATTGATTTTGAAGAAATCTTGATGGTCGGGATTGCTATGTGAGACCAACAACTAGATTATTGCGTTATAAGTTTGTCAAAAAAATATTGTCAAGTGTGTCAAAAGAATGATTTTTATTTTTTTATCCAATTTTTGAATATAGATCCAACCTCTCAAAATTATTCCAGAAACATAATAATGAACTTCGAACTGGCTACAAAACTCAAAAAAATGTAAAAAACTTAAGTATAACCATGAAGGATAAAACATAACAAACTGAAAAGTCAAACCTCATATACAAGTTTAAATGCAAAGAACGCACTGGCGAGTATATTGGAATGACGTCACAAAAACTAAAAACAGACTGGCTTTACACAAATCGAATCACAACAATAAAGAAGCAAGAGCAGATAGAACAGCAGCAGTTCCACACACCTTAAACACGGGTCATCACTTCGATTTTGATAATACCCAAATTCTGGAAATTGAAAACAACTATCAGAAAAGAAAAACAAAAGAAATTCTATACATAGACAAGTTTAAAAAATCAACAATAAATTTCAAAACGGTCACAAAAAATTTACAACAAACTTATACTCAACTGCTACAAACAGCCAGGAAACAACCCATTTTATAATATAAAAAAGTCCAAGCGGCACGTATATCCGCTAGAAAAAGGTAGATTTCGGGACCAGACAGCTTTTGTGTACAAATAGAATTGGATGTGTCAGATTAGTTTAAATAAAAAATTTAAGTAGAACAGTCCAAGTCCAGAATAATTCAGAAAATTTATTAAACCAAACTAAATACATTAACGGAAACTACTTTATCAATGCGATTTCGGAACAATTTTATTTAATTTGGTTAAACTACTTTTAATAACATATTAAATCCACCAAAGAGCAAATAAACGTTCTCACAACGTCACACCTACAACACTAACAAACATAATTTATAATCTAAAATTGTCAAACAACTTTTACACCTCAAATAATTGAAATATCCACAATTTAGGAAGACTTTTGTAAATGTGTAATCAATATGCATATTGATAGTTGTGCTACATATCATTGATCAACAAAAATTTATCTATAGCTGACACGGGATGAAAATTTGGTGGAAATTTTTTTTGTCGTTGTGAAATTTCGTTATTTTTGATCAAAAATATACCTTAATTTAAAACAATAAAGACTCAGCTTTGTTTTAATTTTTTTTTTAATTTTTGCGAAAAAAAATAAACACTCAACAAAAAAAAACAAAAGAAATTTTTTTAATATTTCTATGGGATATTTTTATATTTTTATGGAAGTTGTTGTTGTAATTGAATGGCATGCATTAGGTAGGTTTAATGCTAATTACATTAAAACCTTTTGGGTTAGAAAGCTGAAAATTTCTGAGGTTATAGTTGAATTTAAAAGCTAGTATAAGTTTAAACAACATAAACTCAAAAGTGAGGAAGGTATGTCCGTTTGCGTTTGTTTTCGTTCTAACAGCCCTGGTGTCTCAACCTCTAGACTTGAACTGTTTTTTTTTTAAATTTTGGAAAGATTTATGTTCTAGTTAACGTGTGCATAATATTTCAAAAGTGAGATTGGCCATTTTCAGTAAAATGAATTACAACAAACTTTATAAAATTTTTAAAACAGCTGATTTTTCTGGAACCTGGAACGCCAAGGTTGTCATTTGGCAAAAAATGATAGAAATATGTTCAAATATTTAATATTGATAAATTTTATTAAAATATTATGATTCAAACGGTAAGTTATAACGCCCTATATTATTCGACTTTTTTGGCTCTAGGTTAAGTACCTGTACCCGGATATGGCAAGTTCGCAAGCTTGTCCAAAAGATTTTTTGCCGCAACGTATAGGTCAAGACATGCGATCGTGAGAGTGCCGGTAATTTCGGTTATAGCTCATATCGTTATATATATATATATATATATATATATATATATATATATATATATATATATATATATATATATATATATATATATATATATATATATATATATATATATATATATATATATATATATATATATATATATATATATATATATATATATATATATATATATATATATATATATATATATATATATATATATATATATATATATCAGTGGCGGATTATCATACAAGTTTTTAGGCAACCGCACCAGGGCCCCGCGATTCAGGGGCCCCAAGCATAAGCAAAAAATAAAACTAAAACCAGACAAGTTTGAAATATATTTATTTTCAGGCATTAAAATTACATTTTTTCTGTATTTAAGTGTCTATAATTTCATCGAATTTAATTTCGTTTTCCAAACTTCATTTTCAATAGAAAGAATCGATAAATCGTTCAAACGATCATTACTCATAGTATTACGCAAATAACTTTTGATTAACTTCAATTTTGAAAATGATCGTTCGCCTATAACATTATCGACAAACATGCATAAAAACATTCGTAATAAAATATCGATATTCGGAAAAGTGGTGCAAAGATTATTATTGAACATTGTTTTGTACATCGATTCATAATTTAAATTATCAAATGTGAAATAAATTTTGGCAAATTGACATTCGCCAATCAATTGATTTGCATTGAGATCTTTTGGGTATTTTGCAGTTATTGTTCTGCAAGAATTAGCAATCTCTTCATCACTCATTAAATTTAGATGTATCAAAAACGAGAACTATCTAGATCTTCATAATCTTTAGCACGCTCTCTCAGATTGAAAAGAAAAGCCTTTATAGTTGGCTTGAACAACGATTTTTCAAGGTGGTCTTTTTGTTCCTCTGGACAAAGTGTTTGTGACGTTGAGCAAGTTTGAATATTATTTGCGGTTTGAATATTAGATGAAACAGAATTTAAAAGCTGACAGGCATCATCAAAAATTTTGTTGTAATCTTTATTTTCCAAATCTGTAACTATTAAATCAAACAGTTTTTTGTCACCGAGACAGTTAAATTAGATTTAATTTATGCTCGATTCACAAAATTAAACTTGGTTAGTACACTTTTCCAGAGGACAAGCATCAAAATATTTTCGAATTGACAGTTTTTTTATCAAACCTGCTACCACTGCTTTGTTATCATTACTGAAGCTTTCCTCATGTAGGAAAGATTTTAAAACATGCAATACTTTTAAATAACAAGAATGTAAAACGTGAACTGATTCGTATCTAGCTGACCATCTCATTCCAGTTGCTCTCTTTAACATGTATTCTCTATTTTCGGTTAATTGTTCTTGTAATCGATTCCATCGAAAAGGGGAATATACGAAAAATCCATAAAGTTTTTCAACCATATCAAAAATCTTAGTTGCAGCAGTATTACCAGAAACACTATTTTTACCGACTAAATTTAATGAATGAGCAGAACAAGAGACAAAAATTGCTGATTCATTTGTTTTTCACGAATCAATCTTTGTAGGTCACCATAAATACCTGCCATATTGTAAGCGTTGTCATATGACTGGCCTCTACAATTATCAATGTTTATTTCGTTTTCAATGTGGAACTTCATAATGATGTCAAAAAGATAATTGATGTATGACCTTCGATTTCAATAAATGAAATAAATCGTTCACAAATGGTATTACTTTTAACATATTGAACACAAAAAGACAACTGGTCTGTATGGCTCACATCCTGAGTGGAATCGACACTAAACGAATAATATCGAGACTCTAATTTCCGAAACAATGTGATTTTTAACATGTTTTGCCATGATAGAGATGAATTCTTCACAAATTGTGCTTGAAAGATACGATGCTTTTCCTAAAAATATTCCGAATAATAAAAAAAAATCATTTGTCAATGTTACATGAAAAGAGTGTACCTTTTCCTTTATTGCCAAAACGAGAAATACGTTCTTGTAAAAAGGGATCAAATTTAGCCAATAATTCAAGATTTGGAAGAGAAATTTTCCATTGTGTTTTGATCCTAAAATTTCATCGTGACCACGAAAAGCAAGTCCTCGTGATGCAGTTTTAGTTGTATTTTTAAAAGATTTCTCGTAAGTAAGTTCATTTTTGATACGCATTTTATATTTAAAATTATTGGTCATGTGATACTTAGACTTTTAAATTTGTGCGAAAATAAAATTCATTAAACACGAAAGCAATACGACGTTTTACTCTTCCGACAGAGAAGCATGTTTTAATTTAAAAATAAAATTCATTGATAAAATAAATAAAACGAATAAAGAGGACATCCTTATAGTAAATGAGGACGGAGGACCTTCTTGCTCCAAAGGAGGGCAGTCCTACTGAAAAGAGGACACAAAATAATCTATGAGCTGATCACTATACAAAACTAATCGATCAAATTAAGCATGAAGTGAAACTCGACCATAACATTGAGTTAATTGAGAATACAACAGGTGAAAAACTTGTACTTGTTGACAGCCTATGTTATGAAACATATATGTACAGCTAAAAAAAATCATGTAAAACCCCGCCGTTATTGAAATGCAACTAATCGTCCAAATTTCAAAGGAATCGATCCAGTACTTAAGGAGATTACCTATTTTGAACAAACGAACATTTACATTTTTATTTATATAGAAGAAGATAGAAGATAGAAGAAAATAGATAGAAGAATATTTATTGAAAATTTATTGAAATTCTATTAAAAGCTTATTGCAACACTAATCTTTATAAAATTGTTTGTGTGTTGTTTACTGAAAATAATAATTAAAAGTATTCTTTTTACTAATTGAAATCAAATAAATCTGACTAAAGTCTAATTTAAATATTTTGTTTTTCGGTAAACGGCTGTAAAGTTTAACTTTACTGCCGCTAGGGAGTTGGCTAAAGTCGTGCTTTTTAGCCTGACAGCAAAAGTAACGTCTAGCGACAGCAAAAGTAACGCCATTTTTATTTTATATTACGGAAGCTGTAAAGTAGCATTTGTTATTTGTTAGTTTGTTATTTTTTCAAACATATTGTATAACCATGACAACAAAAAATAAGTTGATTCTCATATTATGAAATTTTGAAAAGGCTGCTTTGATAAAAAAATTTTATTCATTCAAATTTAAATGTTTTTTTCTCTTTTTTGGAAGTAATTATGACTATACAAATTCATATTTATAAAAAGTTTGATGTATTAATTTCATTTTTATAAAAAATTTAAACGTTTGCCGAAAAAATAGTGTATTTAATTCGGAGCTAAAGTGACTTTTTGTGTTTCGTCTATAATTGTCGGCCTCCCTGCGGTTGGCCGTCAAACTATAGACTCAACACAAAAAGTATCACTTTAGTTCCTAATTAAATAATGTACTATTATTCATATAAATTTAAATGTTTTTTCTCTTTTTTGGAAGTAATTATGACGATACAAATTCATATTTATAAAAAGTTTGATGTATTAATTTCATTTTTATAAAAAATTTAAACGTTTGTCGAAAAAATAGTGTATTTAATTCGGAGCTAAAGTGACTTTTTGTGTTTCGTCTATAATTGTCAAACTATAGACTCAACACAAAAAGTATCACTTTAGCTCCTAATTAAATAATGTACTATTATATTTATTTCAATAACTTTTCTAAAAATAGTACATTATGATGCTAGGACGTAAAGCTAAAGATTTTGCACGGATGTGGAGTTTGCAAATCGAGGCGCTAGCCGAGATTTGCACCCACATTAAGTCCAAAATAGCTTACGTCCGTGCATCATATATTATTTTTTATTCGCCGCAAGCAAAATATTTTAAGAAAAGTTGTTTATTCTAAATTAAAATTATAAATTTTCATAAATTTTAAAATAAAAATATGTGGAACATGTAACCTTTGACAAAATATTTATTATTTTTTCCATATTATTGTGTAGCTGTGACAACAAATGATAACAACTATTTTAATTGGATAATGAGATTTTAAATTTGAGGGTTGCTTTGATAAAAATTTTTATTTTTCATAGAATTTAAACAAATACAAATGCTTTTTACTTTTTTGGACGTAGCTATGACAACAAAATAAATAGTTGAAAAGTGATACTTTAAAGCCGCAAATCACAGTAATAAAGTAACACTTTAATATGTAGGCGAATATAAAAGTGTTTTAGTTATTCTATTTTCTAAAGTATCGGTACTACACCGGTAACGTGAGAAACTTTGTCAGTATTGGCAAAACGGAAATTATGGAAGCGCTACTCTCGATGTAAATATGTTATTGATTACTTTCATTTTGAAAAGTTATCGTTCAGCTGGGAACTTTAACGGTAACAGTATTGACATCGAGCCTAATTTCATAGAAATAAAAAAAAAGTAATCAACAATCTTTACAAACAATCTTTACAACAATCCTTACAACAATCAAATCAACGCTTGAAAACCGCAACTAATTCCGGCCATATTGTTTGCGTTGTCATATAACTGTCTCTGCAATTGTGTATGTCAATTTGGTTTTCTTCGAGAAATTTTGAAATGATGCCAAAAAGATACTCTTATGTTTGACCCTCAATTGGAATAAAAGCAACTAATCGTTCATTGATTTTACCATCTTTTACATATCGAATGCAAAAAGCCAATTAATCCGAATGACTTATATCCAGAGGGGAGTCAACACTAATCGAATAATAAGCTGCGTCAATGACGTCGGCTGCAATGCGATTTTTGATTTCTTGCCCCATAGTGGTAATAAATTCGTCACATGTTGTGCTTGAGAGGTACGACGTTCTTCATAAAAATATCCCAATAACAATCACTTTTATCATTTCATTAAGTTTGCTTCAGATGTCGCATACCTTTTCCTTTGTTGCCAAATTTATCACTATGCTCTTTTAAGAAAGGATCAAATTTAGCCAAAAGTTCAAGAGCTCCAAGAAAGTTGCCATTGTGATTCGAGCCCAGAGTTTCATCACTCTCGGAAGTTCGGAATTAAAACTTTTGGTTTTTATTTATTTTCTTAATAAATTTATATCTTTTTTTACTACTTGCATGAGAAATTTCAATTATTTACTCAAAAACCCAAGACAAAAACTATTTTTCTCAGCTAAAGTTACTAATAATTATTCCCCACACCTAATAATAAGTATTTTAGCACTTTAGTAAATAATGAAAATATAATTTTTGTTCGTTTGTTAACTGAGTTCATCAATTCAATTTTTTTAGTTTCTTCCTAAAATAATAATAATATATTAAAAAATAATAAGCGTTTTGATTTTATTTTAATAATAATAAATAATGAATGAATGCAAAAACTTCTTTGCAACTATAGTTTAGTTTATTTGAAATTTTAATTCGTGTTAAACAGAAATCTGTTGAAATTTAGTATAGTTGTGAGTTGTAGACTAAAAAAATTCTAAATTTGGTTCAACAATATTGAATAGATTTTCAATTCAATTCAATTCATGTCAAAAATAAATAAAAGCTATATTTTTTAATGCAAAGCATATGTGATTTTTATATAGTTTAAGAAAATTCATTGAAAATAAATTTCTAACTAAGCAGCCCTGAATAATAAATATCCAATACGCAATCCAATGATATGATACACAATGTTTCACCAAATCAAAATTTTATTTATTCACCATTTGCTTATTAATTGACATTTTATTTTGTGAATAATTAAGAGTTTTAGTGCATTTTTTATATTAAGTAGTAAAAAAAATAGTATATAAACCTCGGTGAAGAAAATTTTCTCCATTTCGGTGCTTAATTCGCTCGAAACTTCGTTCTCGCGAATTAATATCCACCTCAATGTAGAAAATTTACTTTATCACCTCGGTATATAATGTACTATTATTTAAAATATTCGAATAGATTATTGCTTTTAGATTGCAAAATAGAGAAATCGAAAATTTTATTTGGAATTATTTATTTGAGAATCTGAGAAAACAATGGAACCCATAGTTAAAAACTGCTGCAAGAGTATCGATTGAACTAGGAAATCAATTCATAATCCACATTGTATATACTCTATTTCAGAGATTTTTTAAGGGTGTAATTGTTATCGTTTTTCGCAGTTCTGATTTCAGACATGCAGCTTTGAATCATCAAAAAATCAGTTCTGTTTTTTACCAATCAAAAATGAACTTTTGAAAATACTTTAATTTACTAGGGTTTTTTTCGAAGCTGATGACCGTTTTATTTAGTAATCAATTTTGGAAAATGAGGATAAAGGGCCTCCAAAAATTTACCCGCACCAGGGCCCCCTGACTCTTAATCCGCCACTGATATATATATATATAATATATATATATATATATATATATATATATATATATATATATATAAATATATATATATATATATATATATATATATATATATATATATATATATATATATATATATATATATATATATATATATATATATATATATATATATATATATATATATATATATATATATATATATATATATATATATATATATATATATATAGATATATATATATATATATATATATATATATATATATATATATACATATATATATATATATATATATATATATATATATATATATATATATATATATATATATATATTATATATATATATATATATATATATATATATATATATATATATATATATATATATATATATATATATATATATATATATATATATATATATATATATATATATAATATTATATATATATATATATATATATGTATATATATATATATATATATATATATATATATATATATATATATATATATATATATATATATATATATATATAAGTATATATAATATATATATATATATATATAATATATATATATATATTATATATATATATATATAATATATATATATATATATATATATATATATATATATATATATATATATATATATATATATATATATATATATATATATATATATATATATTTATATATATATATATATATATATAATATATATATATATATATATATATATATATTATATATATATATATGTATATATATATATATATATATATATATATATATATATATATATATATATATATATATATATATATATATATATATATATATATATATATATATATATATATATATATATATATATATATATATATATATATATATATATATATATATATATATATACATATATATATATATATATATATATATATATATATATATATATATATATATATGTATAATATATATATATATATATATACATATATATATATATATATATATACATATATATATATAATATATATATATAGATATATATATATATATAATATAATATATATATATATATATATACATATATATATATATA
>OY856188.1:91100097-91145469 GCA_963693315.1 Diogma glabrata | reverse complement strand
ACGAACTTGGTAGTGAAATGGCATTCTATATACCCTATTTTTTAAATCAACAAATTAAAAAATCATTAAGTAAAGTAATGAAACACTAATTATTAGTAGAAAACTTTTAAGTCTTCCATTATACAAAAATCTTTTATTTACTAAGGTTAAGGTTGGTATTATTAGCTAAAATTTCTTTAATGATTTTTGTCTGAATGTTATTTTATAATATTAAATTTAATTAAAAAATATTTGTTTATTCGTAAGATAAATAAACTTAAGTCGGCGAGTCTAACTGACTACAAAGTTTGACAATGTTTTGTTAATAAATTTGAAAATTATGCATTCAAATTCGTTGAACAAATAAACAAACTCTGATGTGTACTATCTCAATAAACGCCTGCAACAACAATTGAGACTTTATGTAAATTGAATAATAAAAGATTTAGTAGAAGAAGTTTCAACTTCGAAATTTTCATCGACTCAACGGCGTAATCGAGAGCGTGTCTACCTTAAAGATTCGTACCAGGCAATGAGGAGGATGGTTCGAATTCATCCGAAACACGAAAAATGAGAACTGGAGTTTTTTTCTGAGAAATTGCCAGCCATACCTTTGAATTGAAAAAATTCCAATGACTTTTTTACTTACTTGAGTTTAATTGATCTCAAAAATCCCCAATAGATGTAGTAGATTTATTTGTAAATTTTGAATAATCAAGTTGACGATCGACAATTTCTAAGATTAAGCCTTGTAATAAGACTAATTTCAAATAAACACTTTGACTAAGAGTATTTAGAGTTTCGTTAAGGTTGAGACATATGCTAAAATTGAGGTTTCTGCTTAATTTTCAAATGAACACTTTAACTATGAGTATTATTTTCCGTAAAAAAATGTTAGCGCTTATAGTTTATCAATAAATATACTTATAAACAGATTTATGACGACCAGAATCCTTCCACTACTTATTAACTGCAAATTCCTGAATACATTTTTATGTCTACCAAAACATTTCTATTGCATGTTTGCTTCTTCTTTAAGCATCATATAACGAGAACTTTAATGCGAAATCATCCATTCACATCTTGGTACAGCAAACAAAAGTTCATTTAAATAAACTACGGAGGAGCCCAATTTGTGTGGTACATTTACACAAATATTTTCCTTTATTATTATTATCGTACACATAATCTAGTCAGATGTACAGAATATATTCCTGTTTTTGTACACAGACAAATCAAAAATAAATTTAAAACAGCAAGAGAAAAACTTGTAGTAATATATAATAACATTATTATTATTAGTTTTGTCTATTGTAAAATTGGTAAAATTTCTTGTTTTGTGGCAACTGTTTGAAAAATTAAAAAGAGGAAAAAACTATAATACGCGGGATGAATAAAAACTCTTTCTTATATAAGCACGTATACGTTTTTGAAAAAGATTATTATATTTTTGGCTATAAAGCTGGTATTTTGTATCTTTTATCTTAAAAATAAAACAGATGTTTTTTTATAAAAGTGAATAAAATTTGATACATTGTATTTTTGTGATTATCCAGAAACAAAATGTCTTGAGATTTTATGATTAAAATATTTTTTCTGAAACTAATTGTTTCATATAATTTAAAATGAAGAATTATTGCAAATAAAACGTTATAATATATTTGGAAGAAAATATTCTTAACATATTTATTTATACTTCACCATTGGTAGTGACTGAGTTGTTGGTTCGTGTTTCAGTTGTATGGTATACATTCTCAATTAGATTATGATATATATATATATATATATATATATATATATATATATATATATATATATATATATATATATATATATATATATATATATATATATATATATATATATATATATATATATATATATATATATATATATATATATATATATATATATATATATATATATATATATATATATATATATATATATGTGGGATTTCAATTAAGCTTTAGTTTAACACACGGCTAATGCAAATAATAAATACAAAAATAATTAAATCGAATACAAAATAAGTTACTTTATTGTTTAAAAATCACAATTCGAATGAATAATTCTTTTATTTGATTACAATATATAGGCATCATTTTATTACATCTACCCGTTATATTTTAGTGGTTCTCAAACTTCACAATCGGCCGTCCTGATCATTCATCCGGCTCGGATGAAAATTCGTCTGACGTTGCATTTTCGTATGTAGCTTTCATGTAGTCAGCACAGGTGGACGTCAAATGCGGACCCTCAGTATTTGTTACCTTTCGAACATCGTAACGATCTTCACCATTCTTTCTTAAAACTTCATATGGTCCCAAATACTTTCTTTGCAACTTTGAGCCCGTACTGAACTGCGTTCTTTTGATCATCACCAGATCCCCAGTATTGTAAACCGTTGCCGCTTTTCTTTTTTTGTTAAAATCCTTTCGATTTTCAACCTGTGCTTTCAGAATCTGAACCTTTGCTTCATCTCTTAATTTCTCTCGGGCTGCACAAAACAAATATGCTGCTTCTTGTTCCATAACTTCCAATACTTCAAAATCTTCAGCGCAGCGCATCTTGACACCCATTAACAATTCAAATGGGCTAAGTCCAATACTTCTCTGGTAAGAACTGTTAATAAACATTTGAACTTTATCAGTGTACTTGTACCAGTTCTCAGGATTTGCAGAAGACAACTTAGATAAACTTGCCAGTACTATTGAATTGAGTCGTTCAACTTGGCCATTGCCGGTAGGAACTCCAGTTGTTATTGTTATATGTTGAATTTCATTTTCGGTGCAATATGTTTCAAAATCAGCAGAAGTAAAACAAGCCCCACGATCTGTTATTATTTGGGCGGGATTGCCAAATACTATACTCTGTAATTCTAGCTTATCAATAACTTCCTTAGCACCAGTTGTCTTCGTCGGGTAAATCAACACAAACTTGCTGAACCCATCAATTACACACAAAATGTACTTATAATGCTTTTTCGTTGCAATAAGATTTCCAACATGATCGACATGGTATGTGGATAACGGTGTTTCACCCTTTGGTATTGGCTGTAAAAAACCCTCTCTTTTTCCAGCTTTACGACTTGACATTATACACGGAATGCAATTCTTAATGACACTCTTAATTTTATCTAGCACCTTTGGTATATAAAACTGTCTTTGTACCAATTCTTCCGTATTCTTAAGAGCAAAATGTCCCTGTTCATGACATCTGCGAATAACATCCCTTTGCATGGCTTTAGGAACTACTAGAGTTTTGCATCCATCCAGCATCTTAAAAATACAACCATTAATTAAAATATAATTATCATATTCACCTGTTTCCAGCAGCTTGAAAATCGGCTTAAGATCTACGTCATCTTGCTGTGCTCGTTTTATATTTGCAATAACATCGTCTTCTAAAGTAAGTAGCATTAGTTCTCGACTTAAAGCATCAACATGCTTCATTCGTGTTGCTGGCCGATGTTCCTAACGGTAGTCAAACTCTTCAAGCTGCAAAGCCCAGCCTGCAACACGGCATGGCAAAACCTTTTTGTCCATTGTTGCTTTAAATGCGGCACAGTAAGTTACGATGACAAATTTCAAACCAAGCAAATAAACCCTAAATTTCTGCAAAGCAGATACAATAGCTAAAACTTCAAGCTCATAGCTGCTATATCTTTCCTGTGTAGGTGATGTTTTCCTGCTGAAGTAGTAAACTGGATGAAAGTGTTGATCTTCATCAGAAATTTGTAGGAGTACAGCACCGAAACCAATTTTACATGCATCGGTGTGCAACTCGGTAATAGCAGTCATTTTGTAGATATAAAGAACTGGTTGTGTTATCAAAATTTCCTTTAACTTGGTAAACGATATTTTTTCCTTCTCTCCGAAAATGAAAGTGGCATCTTTACGCAACAAATCTGATAACGGTTTTGCAATAAGAGCATAATTCTCAACAAATTTCCTAAAATAGCCGGTTAGGCCAAGAAAACTCTGAAGTTTTTTAATTGAGTTTGGTTCCTTAAACGTTGAAATTGCTAGAGTTTTATTCCGTGACGGTTGAATACGACCATTTTCAATCTCATATCCCAAGTACTCTATTTAGGAGCACAAGAATTGGCATTTCTTCCAATTAATCTGTAACCCATTTTTTGCTGCTATCTCCAAAACTTCAATCAATCTATCCAACGCCTCCTCTTCATTTTTGGATGGAATTACTAAATCATCCAAATAAATACAAAGAACCTTTCTCATAACCAGTGTATGAAAAACATTGTTAATTAATCGCTGAAATACTGATGGCGAGTTACAAAGTCCAAAGTGCGATTTCAAAAATTCATACATTCCAAATGGCGTAATAAAAGCAGTATATTTAATAGACTCCGGCGAAATTGGAACATGAAAGAATCCATTTTTCAGATCTAAAGTAGTGAATATTTTCGAATTTTGCAGTTGATCAATTTGATCCTCTATTAACGGTAATGGATACCGATCCTTGACAATTACTTTATTCAATTTACGGTAGTCCACACACAATCGCTTGCTGCAATCTTTTTTATCTATCAAAACAATTGGACTTGCAAAGTCAGATATGCTTGGACGCACAATACCTTCTTCAATCCACTCACCAACCTGCTTGTTTACGATATCCATCTCAAGCGGTGACAGTCGCCTTGCTTTTTGGTAAAATGGAGTCTCATCATTTAATATAATCTTCATTATAATATTACTATCATTTGTAATTTTTTTTTGAACTATAATTAACAATTAACCGTTTTATTTGCTCCTGAATTTTAACATTTTTTATATGCTCAATATTCAAATCTATAGATCCATGTTCAACCATTAAAGTGCATATATCAGGATCAAACTTTTTTATTGTTATCCCAACCGAAGTAAAAACGGTTATGGTTTGGTTTAATAATTCCTTGCCTAAAATAATTTCCACTGGCAGCAACCCATCATCCACAATATGAAATGTTGTTTGGAAACATTCACCGTCCACTTTAATAGCAGTTTCAAATCGACCGCGGGTTTGCAAACCTCTAGAACCCGCACCATTGAATGTTGTGGTTAGCTCAGAGAAATTTGGTTTTCCAATGGCACTATATTTTTTATTTGACATGAAGTTCAGGTCACTGCCACTATCAACCATTCCGTACATTTCAAAACCGTGCACCGTAAACTTTTTTACCTCCGAAGTCTCACTCTCTTCATTCAAATTTACGGTAACTAATGATTTTCTACCTTCTGTATCACCTCTGCAGTCTGATGACATGTGTCCAAACTGATTGCATTTATAGCATTTCGGACCTTTTCCCTTATTTGGGCAATTTTTTGCAGAGTGGCCAGCATCTCCACATGCAAAACACCTTAATTTCTGCATCCAACGTGTGCCAGCTCTTAACCTATTATTATTTAGTGAAGAAGAATCTGTTGATATCGAATCCCTAGGTTTAGGTTTGTCTTTTGAAATTCTGGTCTTAATTTCAGCGCAAATATCTAATTTCTTTTTAAAGTCAGCTAAATCAGACCACCATAGAATTTGTTTATTTGGCTCATAGTCAACAATTCCATCCACACAGTGCTGAATAATAGAATTATCATCCATATCGACAGAGCTACCAATTTCTCTTAATGAAATCAAATAACTTCTAAAAGTTTCATTAGGAAGCTTTCTTCTTTCGCTCATTCTTTTATGGACCTGAGTTTCATTAAGGGTAATTTGATATTCGGAAATCAAGAAATTTGATAATTTTAACCAAGCATCAAGATTCTTTTCGGTACGTATTGAATCTTTGGCAGAACCTACTAATAGACGTTTGGCATAAATTGTTTTTAAAACATCTGTCCACCCAACGCACAGAGCCATTTCATCCACTTCAGATAACCATTTTCTTATTGGATACCCATCATCACCAGAGAATTTAATCATTGATTCTTCTACGTCTTTAAATAAGATTGGTAGCGCAGGAACTGTATGATTTGGAACTCTATGATTATGTAATCGTGATTTTTCTTTGATTAACTCGTTCTCCATTTTTAGCAGTTGAATTTCTTTATTCTTTAAAATCATTTCTTTTTTAAACAACTCATTATCTGCTTCTTTTGTTTGGTAAGGATTTTGAACACCGACTTTGATGAACCTGCTACGCCCAGTCCTGATGGTCCTGGATATATATTCTTTATTCTATCTGTCGCACTACTAAATTCCTCATTGACTGTTCTTGAGTTTTCATCTGAATCATTAATGCCTTGAACTTCTTTCGCAGCATTCTCTGTAACCCGTGTCGGTAGTAGAGAGCTTGACAAGTTCATTCCATCTATTGCTTTACAAAATCGTTCCATCATCTTTTCATAGAATTCTTCGTCCATATGTTTTGACGGTCTCCTTTTCTTTCCACCCATTGTCAAAATGATCAAAAACAGTAGTTAGATTAAAAACTCTACAATACAGAATTCTTTAATAATCTGTTAATATTCTAGAAGAAAAAACAAATTGAATATTATTTCTAAACAAATAATTTTATAAAAAAAAGTTCCGTTGTAAAATTTATCTATTTTATTTAACTTAATTGTAACAAACCGAAACACAAACAAATATTAAACATTTTTTATAAATGTTATTTCAAAATTTGATTCAATGTTTAGTTTGTAAGAATTATATTGATTAAATGTACCGTTGTTACAAATCAAATCACAATTTGTGTTAAATCAGTAAAATGTTTACTGATTTTTACACACCCAATGTTACAACTGTAAGACAATCACAACAAATATTGCATTTTTAAACATATTTTATATAATATCACTAATTTTCAGTTTCATTCACATTCACATTCACTTAATGCACTTCACCGTACCTCATCCCCGAACCGATATAGTTCCTAACTGTTCAAAACACTAAACACTATATACAGATTCTGACTCCGGTTTTCGATCGCGTCTTTATTAAAAACATTCACCTTGACAAAAATATTTTTAAATACCAAGTCCCAACTTTGGTTTTCGATCGCGTCTTCATCAAAAATATTCACATCCGACAGAAATATTTTTAAGTACCGAATCCCGGTTGAGCCCCCATATGTGGGATTTCAATTAAACTTTAGTTTAACACACGGCTAATGCAAATAATAAATACAAAAATAATTAAATCGAATACAAAATAAGTTACTTTATTGTTTAAAAATCACAATTCGAATGAATAATTCTTTTATTTGATTACAATATATAGGCATCATTTTATTACATCTACCCGTTATATTTTAGTGGTTCTCAAACTTCACATATATATTTATATATATATATATATATATATATATATATATATATATATATATATATATATATATATATATATATATATACATATATATATATATATATATATATATATATATATATATATATATATATATATATATATATATATATATATATATATATATATATATATATATATATATATATATATATATATATATATATATATATATATATATATATATATATATATATATATATATATATATATATATATATATTAGACTGGTCGTTAAAAACTAAATTTTGCGAGACGCCCCCTAGAAAAATTCTTTGTGGTCAAAAAACCACAACGGCATTATTTTTTTTTTTTAAGTCAAAAGAACACGTGCCGCAAAATCATCGAAGTTTATTTTTTGATAAAATTGTTAATATCTCATAAAATATGCAGATGTCAAAAAAAATCACATAACCATTTTTGTAGGAAATTTAATTTTCTACAAAAAAGGTTCAAGTCAATTTTCTCCTAAAACCTATATTTCTGATGATATTTTGAAATAAAACTTGAAATTCTTCGAAACTCGTAAAACCAAATGATAAAAATTTCGACGAAAAAGTACTAATTTTGAATTTTTTTGTCACGACTATTTTTTTATACATTTCATTCTATAGCATAAGAAGAAAATTAGGACTTTTTCGTCATCTTTATTTTTAATGTTTTTTAAAAATTACGAAAACTTACAAGTTCATTTTCAAAATATCATGAGAACTATACGTTTTCAGGAAAAAATGACATGCACCTTTTTTGTAGAAAATTAAATTTCCTACAAAAATGGTTTTGTAATTTTTTTTGACATCTGAATATTTTATGAGATATTTGAAAAAATCTACGAATTTTTCAAAAAATCAACTTCAACGATTTTGCGGCACGTGTTCTTTTGATTTCAAAAAAAAAAAATAATGCCGTTGTGGTTTTTTGACCACAAAGAATTTTTCTAGGGGGCGTCTCGGAAAATTTAGTTTTTAGCGACCAGTCTAATATATATATATATATATATATATATATATATATATATATATATATATATATATATATATATATATATATATATATATATATATATATATATATATATATATATATATATATATATATATATATATATATATATATATATATATATATATATATATATATATATCTGTAGGTGGGAGGTAAACTACACCAAGTCCAATTTTTTCAAAATACGTTTTTTTATACTGTTAGAATCAGGATTTTGTTCTCTACCGAGAGGTTAATAGCGCTGAGTCCTAATTAGTGTAGTTTTCGAGATAGAACAATTTTAAATAGTCCAAGTCCATAGTAAATAGTCCATTTTCAAACAGTTTTTTGGCTTTCCTGTAAAAACCTACAGATATATATATATGTATATATATATATATATATATATATATATATATATATATATATATATATATATATATATATATATATATATATGTAATATATATATATATATATATATATATATTTATATATATATATATATATATATATATATATATATATATATATATATATATATATATATATATATATATATATATATATATATATATATATATATATATATATATATATATATATATATTTATATATATATATATATATATATATATATATATATATATATATATATATATATATATATATATATATATATATATATTTTTTTTTAAATTTTTTGATTAGAAATAATCAAGTTTTATAATCTTTTCGACTTTTATATATTATTTAATTTTTTGATTTGTATTAGCTGAAGTATTATAGTCGAAATGTAATATTTTAATAAAACAACTACTTTTATTAAAAATATATACCTATATTTCAATTGTTAATTACAATCATCCTCAGGGCAATATTTTCTATATAAATACAAAAAATTTTATCAAAAACTTACAATAGATTATAATATAATGGATAAATTTAAAGAAAAACTTACATAATAAAAATGTTAAATTAAAATAAACATAAAAATTATTATGAAAATCCAAAAACGAAAAAAGTTGTTGATTACTTTTGTCAAATCAAATAAAAAAATTTAAACAAAATATTCGAAAAATTTATGAGAAACAGAAAATACTAAAAGAATACTAGAAAAATAATTTTTCAAAAAACAAAAATCTAATACATACTATAGAAAAGCTCTACAATTAGTGGTTTATAAGAAATGCTTTTTTTAAAACAGGGAAATAAACATCACTAACTTTTCTCAAATCAGTTCTAATATTTATGGAATTTTTATGTTTTAAAATTTCAGAAGATTCTAAAAACTCCCTTTTTTCTTTATTTTGTTCATGAAACAGTATTTCTACTTCTTCAAAATTGAAGTGGTCATTATCACCATCCTTAAATTTTTGGAGACCATGTGAAACTAGTGCTGTTTGTCCTTGATTTGTGTTAGTTGACCTTTCAGTGTATTTTAAATGTTTTGTGATTAGAGTTTTGTTTTTTATTTGTTTTTTTATATTCGGATTTTGACAATGTTCTACTATCATTTTATTATAATCTTGGATATGTTGTTTAGTTCTAGTTTTCAATGTTTTGCTTGTTTGACCTATGTAACAACCATTACAAGGAGGTTTGCATTTTATTTTATAAACTAAATTAGACCTATCCCAAAAAAATGGATTACAGAAAATTTCTGACTTTATATCAAGAAATTCAACTAGAAAAATATTTTTACTAAAATGTAGACGTTTGTCTATTTATCCAAAATTTATTACAGCCAAAATGAAAATTTTTAATTCATTTTTAAATAAAACAACCAATGTTGATCAAGTAATACAAAAAATGAAAACAACATTGTTAAGAAAATTACTTAATAGTGAAATAGATATATGTGTTTATCAGTTAAAACAGAAGATTTCAGAAAAATTAGAAGGTATGAGAAGAATTAAATTAACTTTATCTAATGAAATTTATAATAGTTTCTTGAATATCCTATCTGTAAAACATATGTTTGTTACAAACCAATCTAAAGAAATTTTAACAAAAAAGTTGGACGTTTTAATTCAAACTACTTTTCCACCTAGTAGTAACAATTTCCAAAAAGTTATAACAAATTTAACTGATATATTTATTCCTGTTGATGTTGAAAAGATTTTGAGTTTTGGTCCAAAATTTTCTATATCAGCTAATAATAATAATATCCCAATTCAACATATATTGGCTGATGTGGAATATTTTATTAATAATAATAACTTAAATGATGAAGAAAAACAAAAATTGAGAGGAGAAATAAACTGCACAATTAATAGTCATTTGAATAAATCAATAAATTTTCCAAAATATAATATAGATCTTACTAAATCTCTAAAAGAAACCTCTAAATTTATAAAAAACAATCCAAATTTATATATTTTACAAGCAGATAAAGGTAATGGAACTGTTATTATGTTCAAGGATGATTATTTTGATAAAATGAATAATCTTCTAAATGATGATTCTACTTATTATATTGTTAATAGTGATCCAACAAAACAATTAGTCAGTAAAAATTCAAAAATTGCAAGAGATTTGTTTGATAAGAAATTAATTGATAATAAAACTAAATTATTTTTAATTAATGATACTGCCACTTCTCCAAAAATATATGGTCTTGTAAAAATACATAAAGAGAATAATCCACTTAGACCTGTGGTTTGTAACATTAATTCTCCTTGCTACAATCTTGCTAAATTTATCACTAGTTTTTTAAATAATTTAACAAAAAATAGCGTAATTAATATTAAGAATTCATTTGTTTTCAAAGAAAAAATTGATAAAATTGTACTTCCTTTGGATAGACAGCTAATATCATTTGATGTAATATCATTATTCACTAATGTTCCTGTTGATTTGGCTTGTGACATCATCAAAAATAAATGGAATATTATTGAACAACATACTGAAATTAATTTGGAACTTTTTATTAATTTAATTAAATTTTGTGTAGAAGAAAATAATTATTTTCAATTTGATGGAAAATTTTATAAACAGAAATTTGGACTTGCCATGGGTAATCCGCTTTCTCCAATACTTTCTGATATTGTATTAGATGAACTGTTTTCAACTATAAAAATGCCATATACTCCATCTTTCATTTATAAATATGTTGATGACATTATAACGGATATACCTTTGGAAAAGATTCAACAAACTTTAACTCAACTAAACATGTTTCATCCTAGAATTCAGTTCACAACAGAAACTGAAAAAAATAATTCTATTCCTTTTTTGGACTTATTAGTAACAAGAGAGAATCAAACATTAACTACAGATTGGTTTTTTAAGCCAACTTCAACTGGTAGGATTCTAAACTTTTATTCTAATCATACTTATTCGATGAAGAAAAATATTGCAACTAATTTTTTCAAAAGAGTGATTATGTTAAGTGATAAAAAACATCATCCCAAAAATTTTGAAATTGTCATCAAGATATTGAAAAACAATAATTTTCCTGATTTTTTAATAAAAAACGTAATGAAGAAAATTAAACATGAAAATAATATATTAACACCAGGAAACTTATCTGAAACTACACAAATTATAACACCTCAACGATATTTTGGCTTAAAATACATACACAATTTATCTGATAAAATTAAATCTATTGCTAAACATTATAATATTAAGATAGCTTGTAAACCGATAAATAAATTAGAAAAACTGTACACTAAATTAAAGGATCCTGTCGTTTTTTGGGATAGGTCTAATTTAGTTTATAAAATAAAATGCAAACCTCCTTGTAATGGTTGTTACATAGGTCAAACAAGCAAAACATTGAAAACTAGAACTAAACAACATATCCAAGATTATAATAAAATGATAGTAGAACATTGTCAAAATCCGAATATAAAAAAACAAATAAAAAATAAAACTCTAATCACAAAACATTTAAAATACACTGAAAGGTCAACTAACACAAATCAAGGACAAACAGCACTAGTTTCACATGGTCTCCAAAAATTTAAGGATGGTGATAATGACCACTTCAATTTTGAAGAAGTAGAAATACTGTTTCATGAACAAAATAAAGAAAAAAGGGAGTTTTTAGAATCTCTGAAATTTTAAAACATAAAAATTCCATAAATATTAGAACTGATTTGAGAAAAGTTAGTGATGTTTATTTCCCTGTTTTAAAAAAAGCATTTCTTATAAACCACTAATTGTAGAGCTTTTCTATAGTATGTATTAGATTTTTGTTTTTTGAAAAATTATTTTTCTAGTATTCTTTTAGTATTTTCTGTTTCTCATAAATTTTTCGAATATTTTGTTTAAATTTTTTTATTTGATTTGACAAAAGTAATCAACAACTTTTTTCGTTTTTGGATTTTCATAATAATTTTTATGTTTATTTTAATTTAACATTTTTATTATGTAAGTTTTTCTTTAAATTTATCCATTATATTATAATCTATTGTAAGTTTTTGATAAAATTTTTTGTATTTATATAGAAAATATTGCCCTGAGGATGATTGTAATTAACAATTGAAATATAGGTATATATTTTTAATAAAAGTAGTTGTTTTATTAAAATATTACATTTCGACTATAATACTTCAGCTAATACAAATCAAAAAATTAAATAATATATATATATATATATATATATATATATATATATATATATATATATATATATATATATATATATATATATATATATATAAATAATTATATATATATATATATATATATATATATATATATATATATATATATATATATATATATATATATATATATATATATTTATATATATATATATATATATATATATATATATATATATATATATATATATATATATATATATATATATATATATATATATATATATATATATATATATATATATATATATATATATATATATATATATATATATATATATATATATATATATATATATATATATATATATATATATATATATATATATATGCATATATATTAAATTGCACGAATTTATTATAAACGAATTTGAAATAACACGAGTTGGAGAAAAAAAATAATTTTGTTTATGCACGAAATTTTTTGAAATAACACGAATCGACTAAACCTTTAAATTTAAATTTTTTCATCCCGTTTATCCGATTTTTCAAGAAAAGAAATTTTTTTGTAGTACCAAATATATTTATGAAAGCCGCTTCAAATTACAATACATTTGCACACATAAATAAAATTAAAATGTAGAGTAGAACTACAGTAAGTATTTACATTTTTACTCTCTATTCATTATTTTACGATCCGTGATACGAATCAGAAAAGGGAGAAAGTTTAATAAGTTTTTATCTAAAAATAGCAAGGTTTTCACTAGTTACATTGGGGAATGGGGAAGGGTGAAAAAATCTTTTTTGACTTAAACTAACTATCATTTGAAAGACTTGCACTTGCTTTAAGAAACTTAGCAATTTTTACATAATTGTGAAGTGCACAGCTTTTGAGTTATTGTCATTTATTATGTTTTAATTGATAATTTGTAATTTTATTTGAACTGATAGTGTGTGTTTCAATATAAACCATTTGCAGGCCGCATAATTTGATCTTTCTTTTTTTTGTTTAATTTTGTTTTTTTGCCGTTCATGATAGATGTGGGGGCATTGACAAGCTAATCAGCTTTACATACTCAGGTCATTCGCAATAGCGACATAATTACCATGGCAGCCGATTTTTTTAAGGTCGTTTATTATATATCCATCTCCCATTGCACTCACGGTCTAGCTCGCGTTTGCCCACTCCCTGTGGTACTAAAGTACATTTTTTTAATAATTCCGGTCAGACTGTGGCCCATTCCAATCAGACTGTGAATCGGCTCGTAGAATATGTACAAACCAAGCAATCGTTTTGGACCGGATACAACCTATTATATCATGACCGCCAAGAAGCACGCACATCTCAAAGTTATATCGGGTTCTGTACTCTTCATTGTCTGTCTTAAGTGGACCAAAAATGTAGCGTTGGATTTTATGCGCATATACAGATAAATGTGATTCTTTGTAAGGATGCAGGTTTGTGACCCTTACATCACCACCGATCTAATCAATGCCTTGTATAACTTGAGTTTGGTGTTAGTTGATAGTGATACATACTTTGATCCAAGGAGAGGTTTAATTGAGTAGAAAGTTCGTTTATCTGCAACGATTCAAGCTTTTATATCTGTAAGTATGCTGTTGTTTGAGTCAAGCATTGATCCCAAATATTTAAGAGATTCAACTCCCTCAGTTCAAATCAAATCTTTCTTCTCATCCTTCCGGGAAACATTCATATGTTTGGTTTTATCGTAGTTATTTTGCAGACCAATTTTTCTAGCACGATTCTCAAGTGACCTGAAAGTCGCACTCATAACATTTTCTTTGGCCGAGTATGACAACATCATCAGTCGTCATTTAACGCACGAATAACCCTTTGCTCATCGCCCGACTTGTTCCTGGTCACTTATGAAGAATCTCAAAATAAGCGTCACAAGTGTCTAAAATATTTCTAAGGTCTGCTTGTAGCTCCCCATCTTCGTTTTGAATAGCAGTCGATATAGTTTTAGATCCTTTTTTTAAGGTTTTAACCTGTTGACAGTAGTAACGTTCTTGATGTTCCTTATTAAAGCTTTCAATCTCCTCACATTTCCTCCTACACCTTTCTCTCTACGTTCATCTACATAGCTTTGTAACGGCTTGTCTTACCAGTTTATAGTTCTCCTTCGTGGACCTGATTTCTCCAATGTTTGGCAATATGGTTTTGATATCTCTCTTCTGTTTCAGCATTCTTTAGTGTTAAATGTTAAAACGTTTTTGTTTTTTGAATTTTGGATTGCCTGGATTTGGAAAATGGAATCATATCGTAGCACATACAAGGAAGTAGGTGGTCACTTCCAATGTATGCACCTCTAAAAGATCGCGCAGCCAGATCCTTCTAAAAGAAACGTGCTGTTTCAAGTACGTGATCAATTTGATGTCGAATTTTTCTATTCGGTGAGACTCAAGTCTGCTTATGAAGCGCTCGATGCGGAAAGAAAATACTGGCAATTCTCAATTTAGTTGATTATGCAAACTTAGTCATTATCTCACCGTTATCATTCGTTTCAAATATCTCTTCCAACCTTCCCATTAAAGTCACCAAGAACCATAATGAAGTCGCGTGTTGGTGTTTGTTTCACAGCCTCTTCCACTGGTATGTAGAAAGCATCCTCCTCGTCGACGGTCTAAGCTGCAGTAGGTGCATACACGGCAATAAGAGAAATATTGTTGCATGTACCGCGTATCCGTAGGTAGCAGATCCTCTCCGGGATGAATTTCATTACGGTTTCTCGTATGTATGCACCAACAAGAATCCCAGGACCAAATTCTCTTCGAGAAGGATAACCACTACAGTATAAAGAGTGAATATCCAAATCTTGTTTTCCGAATATTAACTGTCTAAATTCTTGCAGAGCAATGATATCCATTCTGTACCTCTCAGCATCTGTTTCTAGACATATTAGAGCATCAAGTGCGCTCAGACTGCGCTCGGTAGTCTGTCCTTTTTTACGTCCAGGTAAAATTCTGTTTTTTGTCCGGGTTTGTTATTCTTTCTCTAATTTCCAAATTTAACAAAGTTTTTTTCGGGGTTAGAGTGTTAACCTCAGACCCAACCCAAATTGTTGTGAATGGGTCCGTTATAATGTTAAGGTCATCAAAATAACCCTTTTGCACGTTTATATAGCGTGCCGCTTGATCCGAGACAGACGCGCGCTCCCAGCCGCCCCTAACATGGAGATTAGACGCTTGAGTCGCATTCTTTTTAAGGCGCCAGTTCACCGTGATGTAGCGTCATTGACTAAACAGTTTTTACTCTGATTGTCTCCAATACACCAATCTTATGCTGTCAGCATTACCCAGGCAGCACGGAAAAGACATCGAATTTCAGATTTCGCCACTCTTTATTTTTAGTTACCATAAACCGCTATAAATAAGATTTAATATGTAACATTTTCAATGGATAATATGTTACATTTTTCGTATCTGATCGATCAATTTTCCTTTAACATGGCTATTTGTTAGCGAAATTCTACGTCCACGCCGTGCTACCTGGGTAACGCTGACAGCATTAGGTAAGTTTAGTTGAGAAGAGCAAAGTAAATACCACTAATATGCAATGATTCTACACCATGGCGAGTCATTGATGCCGTAAACCAAAGGAACTCAAGCGTCTGTTCTGCATGTAAGGGGCGGCTTTGAGCAGTCGTCTGTCTTGAATCAAGCGGTTTGCTATATAAACGTGAAAAAAAGTTTTTCTGGTAACCTAAAGAATCAGAACAGACCAATTCATGAAAACTTGGGTTGGGCGAAAGACTAATCCCTCATTTCCTTCAAAAAATTATTTGTTATGAACTCGGTACGCGGCCTCGGAAGCTGTACCCAGACTACCATTTAACAATCAGACCCTGAAACGTATTAAGCCTTAGGACCAAGCGATCTCCTAAAATTCACAAACCAAGTCCATAGCTACACACTGGATATAGTTGCATCACAAGAACTAAGATGACTAGGCAGTGGAATCTATAAAACAGTGAAAGGAAACACTTTTAACTATTGCAGTCATCAAAACGGAGGGGATTTTGCAGTTGGTTTTCTTATACATGATAGCGTGAATCAACATGTCATCAAATTCTGCCCAACTAATATGCAGATATGCACACTAAGAATCCTCACGCTAAAATTTAATGTAACGATCGTCAATGTTCATGCACCTACTGAAGACAAAGCAGATGACGTAAACAGCTCTTACTCCTTGAACTCGAAGAAGTCATCAATAACATTCCACGGCACGATATACAAATCGTAGTAGGTGACGTCAATACTAAAATTGGTAGAAGTGCAGAACTTAACACACATATCAGCCCTAACATCTGAGCTGGCTATGATGTGTGATCTAGTTATTCCAAAAACTTTCTATCCTCACAAGAAAATCTACAAAGCAACTTGATAATAAAGTGACTGAGGCACGGAAAATCAAATCGATTTAACGTTCTCAAAGAGACACTTTACAAGTGTAACTGTCATTTCATCATACAGAGGTGCTGATATGGACACCGGATCGTTTTCTTTAATAACAAGTGCAAATTATCATCTACCTCTAATAGACAAGCAAAAAAGGTCGTGCGCTGGAATGTCGATGCATTTAAACATTTAAAACGCTAAGTAGATATCAGAAAATATTACAATTTCCTGAAACATGGAAGAGCATGACATCTCTTCTGAGATGCCATAAGCGAGAAAAATGGTTAACAAGCAACACCTGAAGCTTCCAAGCTGATTATCTATGCGCCAAGAAATCCTCAGCAAAGCTTCTACGGAAAATAAACGCGAACATTTGAAGAGTTGTATCGAAAACATCAACTAACATGCGGCTAATGGAAATTCGAAAGAGTGTTTTGCCAATGTGCAAAATCTGACAAAAAGTTTCCACCCAAGATCCACAATCGTAAAAAATGGAAACAAATGAACGTGATGTGCTGGCAGTATAGCGCTCCCGTTTTCAAAGCCTACTGAATAGGACGAATGAAATTGCTCCTGTTCGAGTAATTGCTCCGTCAAGTGACGAGATTTTGGTCCCTTATACAGCAATAGAAGAAGTGGAAACTGCCACTCAAAATCTAAAAAATGGCATATGGCACCAGATGGATCTGCGCAGAACTATTTAAAAAATGGAAGAAAAGCTCTTGTCTAACGTATATACGATCTGGTTTTTGCAATCTTGGACGAAGAAGAACTACCTGCTGAATGGAAAACAGCTCTCATTGTTCCGCTACTTAAGATAGGTGATAATGGATATCACTGAAAATATCAAATCCTAAATCTTGAAAATAAAAGAGAACTTCAATTAAATTTCATTTAATAATTTATTGTAACATAGTAGATAGTGGACTGTATTTGGATAACAAAAGAGACTTGGCATCATGTTGAAGACACTTGACATCATATTGAAGACTGCGCTTGGTAGTATTTGGAAGTAGGGAAATATTGTTAACATCATCATGAAAATCTGCATTTGGAACCACTTGACGGCTGGTAAATATTTTGACATCAGAATGAAGGCTGCATTTAATAATACTTGAGGGGTGGAACATCTAACATCATAACGAAGACTGCATTTGAATATGTTGGCATCATAATGAAGACTGTATCATAACGAAGGCTGTGGTTAATAATACTTGAAGGGTGGAACATTTAACATCATAACGAAGACTGCATTTAACGGTTGGTAAATATTTGACATCAAAATGACGACTGGATATAACATAATATGTTTTTGAAGATTATTATTAAAGTATGTCCAACATCATATTGAAGACTGGATGTGGCATACTGTATCTTGAAGACGATTATTCTCAACATCAGTAATGACGACTAGATATGATATAATATACTTTTGAAAACTGTACTTAAAATATGTCCGACATCATATTGAAGACTGGATGCGGCATACTGTATTTTGAAGACTAAAAATATGTCTGACATCATTATGAAGACTGGATGCGGCATACTATATTGAAGACGATTATTTTTAACATCATGATGATGACTGGATGTAACATAATATATTTTGAAGACTTTAAATATGTCCGACATCATAATGAAGACTGGATGCGGCATACTATATTTTGAAGACGATTATGGTCAACATCATTATGAAGACTGGATGTAACATGATATACTATTGAAGAATTAATAAAAGTATGTCCAACATCATAATGAAGACTGGATGTGGCATACTGTATCTTGACGACGATTATGTTAACATCATTAATGAAGACTGGATGTAACTAACATAATATATTTTGAAGACTTTAAATACGTCCGACATCGTAATGAAGACTGGATGCGGCATACTATAATTTGACGACGATTGTGTTAACATCGTTAATGAAGACTGGATGTAACACCATATACCTTGAAGACTTTAAATATGTCCGACATCATAATGAAGACTGGATGCGGCATACTATATTTTGACGACGATTATGTTAACATCATTAATGAAGACTGGATGTAACATAATATATTTTGAAGACTTTAAATATGTCCGACATCATAATGAAGACTGGATGCGGCATACTATACTTTGACGACGATTGTGTTAACATCATTAATGAAGACTGGATGTAACACAATATATTTTGAAGACTTTAAATATGTCCGACATCATAATGAAGACTGGATGCGGCATACTATACTTTGACGACGATTGTTAACATCATTAATGAAGACTGGATGTAACACAATATATTTTGAAGACTTTAAATATGTCCGACATCATAATGAAGACTGGATGCGGCATACTATATTTTGGCGATTATTACGTTAACATCATTAATGAAGACTGGATGTAACGTAATATATTTTGAAGACTTTAAATACGTCCGACATCGTAATGAAGACTGGATGCGGCATACTATAATTTGACGACGATTGTGTTAACATCGGTAATGAAGACTGGATGTAACACAATATACTTTGAAGACTTTAAATATGTCCGACATCATAATGAAGACTGGATGCGGCATACTATAATTTGACGACGATTGTGTTAACATCGGTAATGAAGACTGGATGTAACACAATATACTTTGAAGACTTTAAATATGTCCGACATCATAATGAAGACTGGATGCGGCATACTATACTTTGACGACGATTGTGTTAACATCGGTAATGAAGACTGGATGTAACACAATATACTTTGAAGACTTTAAATATGTCCGACATCATAATGAAGATTGGATGCGGCATACTATACTTTGACGACGATTGTGTTAACATCATTAATGAAGACTGGATGTAACACAATATATTTTGAAGACTTTAAATATGTCCGACATCATAATGAAGACTGGATGCGGCATACTATATTTTGACGACTATTACGTTAACATCATTAATGAAGACTGGATGTAACGTAATATATTTTGGAATTCTAAGACACTAGAAATGAATGTATTCAATTGAATAGAATGAAAAATTGCTTTGAAAAGTGAAAGATCCGTAACAAAAGTTTTATCTCAATTCCGGTCGGTTCGGGGAATCGAACCGGCGTCCCTCTGATCAAAGTTTATATGGTTAACCATTTAACCAACTCGACCAGCGACGAGATAAAATTTTGTTTTTGGACGATCGACTTAACATCACAATTATTTAATTCATTTTTAATGTCAATTTTTTGTCTTATTTATTTATTCTACGAACACGTTTTACCGTTCTTCATACCTCAACTAAGTTGACATTGAATGAAGAACATTATGGATCTACGAATATGGGAGACAAATCCCAACTAGTGGAGAATGGCCACTAACCAATTTAAATTCAAGATTTTATTAAGAGTTTAGCAATGGATCTAACCATTATGTAGTTTAGAATTCTAAACTACATAATGGTTAGATCCATTGCTAAACTCTTAATAAAATCTTGAATTTAAATTGGTTAGTGGCCATTCTCCACTAGTTGGGATTTGTCTCCCATATTCGTAGATCCATAATGTTCTTCATTCAATGTCAACTTAGTTGAGGTATGAAGAACGGTAAAACGTGTTCGTAGAATAAATAAATAAGACAAAAAATTGACATTAAAAATGAATTAAATAATTGTGATGTTAAGTCGATCGTCCAAAAACAAAATTTTATCTCGTCGCTGGTCGAGTTGGTTAAATGGTTAACCATATAAACTTTGATCAGAGGGACGCCGGTTCGATTCCCCGAACCGACCGGAATTGAGATAAAACTTTTGTTACGGATCTTTCACTTTTCAAAGCAATTTTTCATTCTATTCAATTGAATACATTCATTTCTAGTGTCTTAGAATTCTAAACTACATAATGGTTAGATCCATTGCTAAACTCTTAATAAAATCTTGAATTTAAATTGGTTAGTGGCCATTCTCCACTAGTTGGGATTTGTCTCCCATATTCGTAGATCCATAATGTTCTTCATTCAATGTCAACTTAGTTGAGGTATGAAGAACGGTAAAACGTGTTCGTAGAATAAATAAATAAGACAAAAAATTGACATTAAAAATGAATTAAATAATTGTGATGTTAAGTCGATCGTCCAAAAACAAAATTTTATCTCGTCGCTGGTCGAGTTGGTTAAATGGTTAACCATATAAACTTTGATCAGAGGGACGCCGGTTCGATTCCCCGAACCGACCGGAATTGAGATAAAACTTTTGTTACGGATCTTTCACTTTTCAAAGCAATTTTTCATTCTATTCAATTGAATACATTCATTTCTAGTGTCTTAGAATTCTAAACTACATAATGGTTAGATCCATTGCTAAACTCTTAATAAAATCTTGAATTTAAATTGGTTAGTGGCCATTCTCCACTAGTTGGGATTTGTCTCCCATATTCGTAGATCCATAATGTTCTTCATTCAATGTCAACTTAGTTGAGGTATGAAGAACGGTAAAACGTGTTCGTAGAATAAATAAATAAGACAAAAAATTGACATTAAAAATGAATTAAATAATTGTGATGTTAAGTCGATCGTCCAAAAACAAAAATTTTATCTCGTCGCTGGTCGAGTTGGTTAAATGGTTAACCATATAAACTTTGATCAGAGGGACGCCGGTTCGATTCCCCGAACCGACCGGAATTGAGATAAAACTTTTGTTACGGATCTTTCACTTTTCAAAGCAATTTTTCATTCTATTCAATTGAATACATTCATTTCTAGTGTCTTAGAATTCTAAACTACATAATGGTTAGATCCATTGCTAAACTCTTAATAAAATCTTGAATTTAAATTGGTTAGTGGCCATTCTCCACTAGTTGGGATTTGTCTCCCATATTCGTAGATCCATAATGTTCTTCATTCAATGTCAACTTAGTTGAGGTATGAAGAACGGTAAAACGTGTTCGTAGAATAAATAAATAAGACAAAAAATTGACATTAAAAATGAATTAAATAATTGTGATGTTAAGTCGATCGTCCAAAAACAAAATTTTATCTCGTCGCTGGTCGAGTTGGTTAAATGGTTAACCATATAAACTTTGATCAGAGGGACGCCGGTTCGATTCCCCGAACCGACCGGAATTGAGATAAAACTTTTGTTACGGATCTTTCACTTTTCAAAGCAATTTTTCATTCTATTCAATTGAATACATTCATTTCTAGTGTCTTAGAATTCTAAACTACATAATGGTTAGATCCATTGCTAAACTCTTAATAAAATCTTGAATTTAAATTGGTTAGTGGCCATTCTCCACTAGTTGGGATTTGTCTCCCATATTCGTAGATCCATAATGTTCTTCATTCAATGTCAACTTAGTTGAGGTATGAAGAACGGTAAAACGTGTTCGTAGAATAAATAAATAAGACAAAAAATTGACATTAAAAATGAATTAAATAATTGTGATGTTAAGTCGATCGTCCAAAAACAAAATTTTATCTCGTCGCTGGTCGAGTTGGTTAAATGGTTAACCATATAAACTTTGATCAGAGGGACGCCGGTTCGATTCCCCGAACCGACCGGAATTGAGATAAAACTTTTGTTACGGATCTTTCACTTTTCAAAGCAATTTTTCATTCTATTCAATTGAATACATTCATTTCTAGTGTCTTAGAATTCTAAACTACATAATGGTTAGATCCATTGCTAAACTCTTAATAAAATCTTGAATTTAAATTGGTTAGTGGCCATTCTCCACTAGTTGGGATTTGTCTCCCATATTCGTAGATCCATAATGTTCTTCATTCAATGTCAACTTAGTTGAGGTATGAAGAACGGTAAAACGTGTTCGTAGAATAAATAAATAAGACAAAAAATTGACATTAAAAATGAATTAAATAATTGTGATGTTAAGTCGATCGTCCAAAAACAAAATTTTATCTCGTCGCTGGTCGAGTTGGTTAAATGGTTAACCATATAAACTTTGATCAGAGGGACGCCGGTTCGATTCCCCGAACCGACCGGAATTGAGATAAAACTTTTGTTACGGATCTTTCACTTTTCAAAGCAATTTTTCATTCTATTCAATTGAATACATTCATTTCTAGTGTCTTAGAATTCTAAACTACATAATGGTTAGATCCATTGCTAAACTCTTAATAAAATCTTGAATTTAAATTGGTTAGTGGCCATTCTCCACTAGTTGGGATTTGTCTCCCATATTCGTAGATCCATAATGTTCTTCATTCAATGTCAACTTAGTTGAGGTATGAAGAACGGTAAAACGTGTTCGTAGAATAAATAAATAAGACAAAAAATTGACATTAAAAATGAATTAAATAATTGTGATGTTAAGTCGATCGTCCAAAAACAAAATTTTATCTCGTCGCTGGTCGAGTTGGTTAAATGGTTAACCATATAAACTTTGATCAGAGGGACGCCGGTTCGATTCCCCGAACCGACCGGAATTGAGATAAAACTTTTGTTACGGATCTTTCACTTTTCAAAGCAATTTTTCATTCTATTCAATTGAATACATTCATTTCTAGTGTCTTAGAATTCTAAACTACATAATGGTTAGATCCATTGCTAAACTCTTAATAAAATCTTGAATTTAAATTGGTTAGTGGCCATTCTCCACTAGTTGGGATTTGTCTCCCATATTCGTAGATCCATAATGTTCTTCATTCAATGTCAACTTAGTTGAGGTATGAAGAACGGTAAAACGTGTTCGTAGAATAAATAAATAAGACAAAAAATTGACATTAAAAATGAATTAAATAATTGTGATGTTAAGTCGATCGTCCAAAAACAAAATTTTATCTCGTCGCTGGTCGAGTTGGTTAAATGGTTAACCATATAAACTTTGATCAGAGGGACGGCGGTTCGATTCCCCGAACCGACCGGAATTGAGATAAAACTTTTGTTACGGATCTTTCACTTTTCAAAGCAATTTTTCATTCTATTCAATTGAATACATTCATTTCTAGTGTCTTAGAATTCTAAACTACATAATGGTTAGATCCATTGCTAAACTCTTAATAAAATCTTGAATATATTTTGAAGACTTTAAATATGTCCAACATCATAATGAAGACTGGATGCGGCATACTATACTTTGACGACGATTGTGTTAACATCATTAATGAAGACTGGATGTAACACAATCTATTTTGAAGACTTTAAGTATGTCCAACATCATAATGAAGACTGGATGTGGCATACTGTATCTTGAAGACAATTAATATACATCATAATGAAGACTGGATGTATCACACTGTACTTTTGAAGACTTAATAAAAGTATGTCCAACATCATAATGAAGACTGGATGTGGCATACTGTATATTGAAGACGATTAATATACATCATAATGAAGACTGGATGTATCACACTGTGCTTTCAAAAATATGTCCAACATCATAATGAAGACTGGATGTGGCATACTGTACTTTTATAGACGATTAATATACATCATAATGAAGACTGGATGTATCACACTGTGCTTTCAAAAATATGTCCAACATCATAATGAAGACTGGATGTGGCATACTGTACTTTTATAGACGATTAATATACATCATAATGAAGACTGGATGTATCACACTGTGCTTTCAAAAATATGTCCAACATCATAATGAAGACTGGATGTGGCATACTGTACTTTTATAGACGATGGTGCTCAATATCATCATAAGATATATTTTTGAAGACTGCATTTCTGATGACGACGTAACATTAGTTTTAACCTTACTTTTGAAAACTTTGTGGTACTTATTTTCTCATCAAAACATGACGACACAGGATTTTTGCCTTTCATTGTTGTTCACTATCACATATATATTTATTAAAACAAAAAGCATCTTACCCACGTTGGTTCGGCACCAACTCCTGAATCTTCTGTGTTGAGTTGAGCAGCTCCAATAAATCTTTACGTTGTGTTGATGAACGATGAAAGAACAGCTCTACCACGTTTTCATCCTGGCAAGTGATAAGCAAAAATGCTCTACCAACTTGTCCCCTTGAAGTTGTGATGATGAAAGAGCAGGTGTTGTCGCTTCAACTTGCTGATGATAAAGAGATCGATTCATACAAAACCATCTGTTTATATAGCAATATCAATCACCATAGTTGCTATATTGTACGCATTATTCAATTTGGCGTGATGTGAGAAACCTGCTTTATCTTAGAAAAATGTGTATTGAATTTGTCAATAGATGGATTTTTTGAGGCCAGCAACTTTACAACCCATCATTGTTATTTGTTTTGACGTTTGTTTGTTGATGTAATTATTTTTAGGTTTTTGTTTACAAAAAATAATGTTGGTTTGTTGTTGAGTTTTTAAATGTTTAATAAATGTATTATATTATAGTGGATAATAGTGGTTTAAATGTTAATAAGTGTATAGTTGATTATTGTGATTTAAATGTTAACAAGGGTGTTGTTGATGATTCTGTTGTTCAAATATTAATAATGTATTGTTGATAATAGTGTCGGTTAAATGTTAATAAAAATATTGTTCATTTTAGTGGTTTAAATGTTAGTACGTGTATGGTTGATGTTTGTGGTTTAGATGTTAGCAAATATATTGTTGACTGATTTGTTAAATGTTAATGTTAATGGTATGTTTAATGTAAAATAATTGTGTTGTTGATGATTGTATAGTTTAATTATGTGTTGTTTAAATGTTCTGTTGATTATGGTGTCGTCTTTAAATGTTATGTTGAGTAAGGTGTCGTTTTGGCTTTAACATTCCCGCCACCTTAAAGTAACCACTTTAACAAGAGGTTTCAACGCGTATTTAATAATCACATTTGTTGAGATTCATGTAAAACAAAAACCTTTCATTCAACATTCACTGCTAAGATTCTGACAACAATCAGAGAAGCTATTTTGAGGGCACCAACCATGTAAACGTCGATGGAGAGGGACCTAAATTGATGTTAAACTAAATACTAGTAGTTTGAACTTGAATTTTTATTTGAACAAAGTTAGAGCAAAAGATTGGACATAGACCAAATTAAGAAGCAGGGAGTGACCACTACCAAAATTAAAATTGTAATTCGTGTAAGAAAAACCGTTTAATTACCATTATTGATTGGCAAGACACTGATACAATGGACGATTATGCAGTACTTCAGCCGAATGTTGTACGGAAGTGCCTGGGAACCCATGTGCAATAATCTCACATGTTCATGTTGAATAATTAAAATACTCAAGGTGTGGTTTCGTGGAAGAAGAATTGGTTGTTTTTGTTCTTAGCTTCGACCTCCTACTCGTATAATGCCATTGACATCCAAATGCGGGAAAAGGGATCGCGATGAGCTTCGGGTGGACACTGATGACGTCTTGTTAAGACTTACAATTTCGTCGGAGAAGTGATGTTGTAGCACTAACTTGATTAACGATTAGTGCATAATCAATTTCACGAGGTTGAAGTTCCAAATCTTTGGGTAGATATCGAATTATATGAGAGCGAGCATTTCGAACAAAGCGCAGCATGAATACAACCACACGTACTAAAGTCACGAAAGAATGATTCCGAGAGTTAACTTTTTCAAGGCAGCCACTCTTGACTTGGCACATAATAATCTTGTGTCTAATACATTGGAATTATCAATCAACCGTGTATAGAGCATACAGCCATATGCTTTTCCAGATGCGTTGCTGAAAACATGTACGTCTAGACGTTTTGTGTGTGGTACTAGTATACACCTGGGCAAAGATGCGTGGACTAACAGAGGGAGTTCACTCCTTAATGACCACCAAGTTATCGCCAACAACCTACAATGTGTTGTTAAAACCGAATAGTAACCAAACAGATCAGATTGCACGATAGTTAAAAAAACATCAAACAGTCATTGTTAAACCCTCACGCAGTTTGTAGTGGAATTATATTTCTCTAGAACGAATTAGTAAGGAGAAACAAACATGCGACCCTTCGAATGGGAGTTGAAACGGGCACCATGTGACCTAAATTAATGGTTTCGGTCAGAACTCTTTGTACTGATTATAAACTTCTGGTCTGCTAGTCAGACGTCTTTCTAATGACAGAAATTGACGGTGAGCAGTATGATAAAAAACTTCGTAAGTTAACAATATTTGGCTTAACTGGCAAAAAAAAAAAAAAAACACAAAAACATCCACTAGTTAGATGTTTAACGTTTGCTCAGAATGTTGTTCACAAAGAGTTTCTTCCAAAGAACGTATTGAGTTTCCGGTTATTGTTTCAACTTCCTAAAACTGTCTCAATTGCTTCCTCAAAGACTGAATACTGCGTAAGACAGGATAGCATTGTTCCTTGATCTTGGATGCTTTAAAATGAGTTTCCATAAATGACATCTCCCAATTTGGTGAGCAAAAATGGAGGGAGTTCATCACTAAGGTTGACCGAAGACCCAAAAAATAATTCCTAGTAAATTTCAGCTCCTTGCTGTTTTTTTCGATCTGGGAGTTAGAAACATGGATCTGCTAACTTAACAATGCGTGGAAACAACATGTATTGCACACAAGTGAAATTGCAGGAATGTGATTGGTTATGTTTGGCACGACATAGACTTTCAACTTAATCATACAATCAGAAACTCTCGATGCAATGGTCAAGTTTACCTTATTGCGGATGCAAAATTCTATGACTCCAATTCCCTCAATTGATTTAGTAGTCGGAGTCGTAATTGGTTTTAGCCGGCTACATGCAATAATTATGATGCAATTTAATGACAGAAAACTCACCAATAAAAATCTACAGATTACAATGGAGTCATTGACCGTGGCATTCGTCAAAGCAGTGCCAATAAGTACCTGATTGATCCTGGAGATATTTTGAAGTGACGGTAAATTATCAGTCACAGCAAAGGTAACGTGTTTTACAAATGAAAATTCAAGTCCAAAAGCGATGGAGGAATGATCTGATGTTGGTTGGACAATTTGTTATAATTAGATTGAACGTGCAATACGATACGGCGTTTATGGAAATACTTCGAACAAATTTGGGCATTGAAGTTAAATGAAGTCTGTTTTTTCTCCAAAACAGTTCTAACATAACCAATTCTCTATGACAAATTTAAATCTCCTAGAAGTTAAAAAGTTGACATTAGTAAATGATGGGCAGTCAGACAAATGGTGTGACTTTGAATAATACTTGTATGGAGAAACATGCAAAACCAATACACTAGATATGGACTTATGATTTTATTTATTGTGGGCTTTGTGAAAACGCAGTGGGGCAACTGAAGAAGATGCTGATATAGACTTGATAATCGTGATTCTCATTCGCAAGGTTTTAAATAAATCATGAACAGTCAAAACTTCAGAGGGTTTAGAACCTTTGATAACTGCAATCCGAGATGAATAATCCAGTTTTTGCAGTAAGTGATGAGTCAGAATAAGGTGCCAATCTTCAATCTTAACTTTTAGTGTTTTTAATGCATTGAAATGCTTTGAGACAGAATCAACAAAAGATTGGAGTGATTTATGCGAGTGCTCAACGGTGGGTTTCACATTGTAGAGTTCGCGCATATGGAACTTCTGGATTATCACCTCATTGTCGTACCGATCACACAAAATTCTCCACGCGATTTCACAGCTTTGACCCGTAACTGGAAGATCTTCAATCAGCCCGTACGCAGAGCCGGCACGAATACTTGACACCAGATACAAAAATTTGACAGTTGGTTCAATATTTTTGTTATGTATCAAATCGAGAAAGATATCACGGAAAGCAAGCCACTCTGCTTCAGCTCCGCTGAACGATGGTAAGACAAGCTCAGGTAGTCTAATGCCCATGGAAACTGACGTACTCAGACCAGCATCTAATGTGGATGCGTCATGAAAGGTAGGTGAACTAACTGACTCATCCAGCGGCTTGAAATCATGGATTTTATTCATTAAGGCCGCCTCAAGTGCGCCATAGTCGTCCTCGAATAACCCCCTATCTGTTGATGACGTGTCATCAATGGCCTCAAGTTTGGTCTGGACACCATCAAATTTGTCGTAAGCCAATTGAATGCGACGCAGTAGTGATTCACAGACTCCGACAGACAAAGCAGTTGTAATCTGAGTCTTGAAACTGGTTATTTGACCTTTATAGGCCGAGCGTTGCTCCTTTAAAAGATCAACCTTAGGTTGGTCCGCCATTGTGAAGCAATGGGAAAGCAATACTTAATAATCTCAACACTCACACACAGACACACTCACAATTAATATTATTATTATTTTTGAAAAAATATATGTTTAAAACAATGGTACCTGTGATCCCTTCCAATAATCCTTAATCCAATAGTAGTTGAGTGGTCGCAAGGTGACCAAATCCGGCTCGAAGGACCAAAATGATAATAGATATCACTGAAAATATCAAATCCTAAATCTTGAAAATAAAAGAGAACTTCAATTAAATTTCATTTAATAATTTATTGTAACATAGTAGATAGTGGACTGTATTTGGATAACAAAAGAGACTTGGCATCATGTTGAAGACACTTGACATCATATTGAAGACTGCGCTTGGTAGTATTTGGAAGTAGGGAAATATTGTTAACATCATCATGAAAATCTGCATTTGGAACCACTTGACGGCTGGTAAATATTTTGACATCAGAATGAAGGCTGCATTTAATAATACTTGAGGGGTGGAACATCTAACATCATAACGAAGACTGCATTTGAATATGTTGGCATCATAATGAAGACTGTATCATAACGAAGGCTGTGGTTAATAATACTTGAAGGGTGGAACATTTAACATCATAACGAAGACTGCATTTAACGGTTGGTAAATATTTGACATCAAAATGACGACTGGATATAACATAATATGTTTTTGAAGATTATTATTAAAGTATGTCCAACATCATATTGAAGACTGGATGTGGCATACTGTATCTTGAAGACGATTGTTCTCAACATCAGTAATGACGACTAGATATGATATAATATACTTTTGAAAACTGTACTTAAAATATGTCCGACATCATATTGAAGACTGGATGCGGCATACTGTATTTTGAAGACTAAAAATATGTCTGACATCATTATGAAGACTGGATGCGGCATACTATATTGAAGACGATTATTTTTAACATCATGATGATGACTGGATGTAACATAATATATTTTGAAGACTTTAAATATGTCCGACATCATAATGAAGACTGGATGCGGCATACTATATTTTGAAGACGATTATGGTCAACATCATTATGAAGACTGGATGTAACATGATATACTATTGAAGAATTAATAAAAGTATGTCCAACATCATAATGAAGACTGGATGTGGCATACTGTATCTTGACGACGATTATGTTAACATCATTAATGAAGACTGGATGTAACTAACATAATATATTTTGAAGACTTTAAATACGTCCGACATCGTAATGAAGACTGGATGCGGCATACTATAATTTGACGACGATTGTGTTAACATCGTTAATGAAGACTGGATGTAACACCATATACCTTGAAGACTTTAAATATGTCCGACATCATAATGAAGACTGGATGCGGCATACTATATTTTGACGACGATTATGTTAACATCATTAATGAAGACTGGATGTAACATAATATATTTTGAAGACTTTAAATATGTCCGACATCATAATGAAGACTGGATGCGGCATACTATACTTTGACGACGATTGTGTTAACATCATTAATGAAGACTGGATGTAACACAATATATTTTGAAGACTTTAAATATGTCCGACATCATAATGAAGACTGGATGCGGCATACTATACTTTGACGACGATTGTTAACATCATTAATGAAGACTGGATGTAACACAATATATTTTGAAGACTTTAAATATGTCCGACATCATAATGAAGACTGGATGCGGCATACTATATTTTGGCGATTATTACGTTAACATCATTAATGAAGACTGGATGTAACGTAATATATTTTGAAGACTTTAAATACGTCCGACATCGTAATGAAGACTGGATGCGGCATACTATAATTTGACGACGATTGTGTTAACATCGGTAATGAAGACTGGATGTAACACAATATACTTTGAAGACTTTAAATATGTCCGACATCATAATGAAGACTGGATGCGGCATACTATAATTTGACGACGATTGTGTTAACATCGGTAATGAAGACTGGATGTAACACAATATACTTTGAAGACTTTAAATATGTCCGACATCATAATGAAGACTGGATGCGGCATACTATACTTTGACGACGATTGTGTTAACATCGGTAATGAAGACTGGATGTAACACAATATACTTTGAAGACTTTAAATATGTCCGACATCATAATGAAGACTGGATGCGGCATACTATACTTTGACGACGATTGTGTTAACATCATTAATGAAGACTGGATGTAACACAATATATTTTGAAGACTTTAAATATGTCCGACATCATAATGAAGACTGGATGCGGCATACTATATTTTGACGACGATTATGTTAACATCATTAATGAAGACTGGATGTAACGTAATATATTTTGAAGACTTTAAATATGTCCGACATCATAATGAAGACTGGATGCGGCATACTATACTTTGACGACGATTGTGTTAACATCATTAATGAAGACTGGATGTAACACAATCTATTTTGAAGACTTTAAGTATGTCCAACATCATAATGAAGACTGGATGTGGCATACTGTATCTTGAAGACAATTAATATACATCATAATGAAGACTGGATGTATCACACTGTACTTTTGAAGACTTAATAAAAGTATGTCCAACATCATAATGAAGACTGGATGTGGCATACTGTATATTGAAGACGATTAATATACATCATAATGAAGACTGGATGTATCACACTGTGCTTTCAAAAATATGTCCAACATCATAATGAAGACTGGATGTGGCATACTGTACTTTTATAGACGATTAATATACATCATAATGAAGACTGGATGTATCACACTGTGCTTTCAAAAATATGTCCAACATCATAATGAAGACTGGATGTGGCATACTGTACTTTTATAGACGATGGTGCTCAATATCATCATAAGATATATTTTTGAAGACTGCATTTCTGATGACGACGTAACATTAGTTTTAACCTTACTTTTGAAAACTTTGTGGTACTTATTTTCTCATCAAAACATGACGACACAGGATTTTTGCCTTTCATTGTTGTTCACTATCACATATATATTTATTAAAACAAAAAGCATCTTACCCACGTTGGTTCGGCACCAACTCCTGAATCTTCTGTGTTGAGTTGAGCAGCTCCAATAAATCTTTACGTTGTGTTGATGAACGATGAAAGAACAGCTCTACCACGTTTTCATCCTGGCAAGTGATAAGCAAAAATGCTCTACCAACTTGTCCCCTTGAAGTTGTGATGATGAAAGAGCAGGTGTTGTCGCTTCAACTTGCTGATGATAAAGAGATCGATTCATACAAAACCATCTGTTTATATAGCAATATCAATCACCATAGTTGCTATATTGTACGCATTATTCAATTTGGCGTGATGTGAGAAACCTGCTTTATCTTAGAAAAATGTGTATTGAATTTGTCAATAGATGGATTTTTTGAGGCCAGCAACTTTACAACCCATCATTGTTATTTGTTTTGACGTTTGTTTGTTGATGTAATTATTTTTAGGTTTTTGTTTACAAAAAATAATGTTGGTTTGTTGTTGAGTTTTTAAATGTTTAATAAATGTATTATATTATAGTGGATAATAGTGGTTTAAATGTTAATAAGTGTATAGTTGATTATTGTGATTTAAATGTTAACAAGGGTGTTGTTGATGATTCTGTTGTTCAAATATTAATAATGTATTGTTGATAATAGTGTCGGTTAAATGTTAATAAAAATATTGTTCATTTTAGTGGTTTAAATGTTAGTACGTGTATGGTTGATGTTTGTGGTTTAGATGTTAGCAAATATATTGTTGACTGATTTGTTAAATGTTAATGTTAATGGTATGTTTAATGTAAAATAATTGTGTTGTTGATGATTGTATAGTTTAATTATGTGTTGTTTAAATGTTCTGTTGATTATGGTGTCGTCTTTAAATGTTATGTTGAGTAAGGTGTCGTTTTGGCTTTAACAATAGGTGACCGTCTAAAGGGTGCGAATTAACGTGACATCACATTGCTGGTTTTAAATATTAGCGAATTTCGTACTTGCTCGACTGATCCCGTTCGCCAAATTGATCATCGATGACTATCAGTGTGGTTTTCATCCCAACCGTTCAACCGCAGATCAATCTTTGGCTTAAAGGATTATTCTGGAAAAAAAGTTGGGAGTACAACATCAGTACCCACCAGCTCTACGTTGATTTCAATCAAGCATATGAGAGCATAATCCGCGACAACAACAGTTTCTGGTCCTTTCGATATAACATCAGGTGTTCGACAAGATGATGCACACTCGCGCCCTTACTATTTAATTTGACGCTTGAGAACTCGATAAAAAAAATCAGAAGCAAATTCTTGATCACGCAGATGATATTGCGGTTCTCGGACGTAGAACAAGTGATATTAAGGATATACTCACAGCTTGAAAGAAATGCTAAACGTCTTAGATTATGCATCAACACTGGTAAGACTATACTTCTAACAACTAACAACTTCTAATCTAGGAACATAACTCCCGGAAATCTGGATACTGGCGACTTCAAAAGGGAACGCGTGGAAAACTTCAAATACCTCGGGTCTGTAAAAACATCATCAAATGACATGCAGGCATATATCAAAGCCCTTGTCACTGCCGCATACAGAATTTGCTACGCATACTTTAAACTTCTGCGATCAAAATTTCTTTCGCGGTCGCACTTTACAAAGCATTAATTCGACCTGCGCCTACCTTCAGAAGTGAAAGTTTGACACTAAATCGCACCGACTGTAGAATTATATCAACATTCGAGAGGATGGTCATGCGAAAAATTTATGGTCCATGCAAAGAAGCTAAAAATCAGTTAAGTATCCGAATAAATCACGAAAGACAGCTCTTTGGTAGCTGCGATGTAATTGGATTCATTAAATTCAACCGGATCAGATGGTTTGGTCATGTAGAAAGGGCTCCACTAGATAGAATGATAAAACAAACATCTCAACAACAACGCTGGTGTTTGTTAGAGAGGTAGACCCAGACAACGTTGATGTGATGACATCATACAAGACCTTCGCGATACAGGATGTCCAAACTGGGGTCAACTAGATGGAACGAAATAAATGGAAGCTTATTGCACAGATGGTAAAATCGTTTAACGTTTAAGAAAAAATATACATTTTGTATGTCCTTATGATTTGGCAATAGAAAGACTACATTCAATACAACTTTGTCAGTTATTTTTGATACTATGTTCTTTTACTTTTACGGAACCCTTGGCTAACGAATTTTATTTGCATTTGACTTTTTTGAATTTTGTTTTCGTTTTGGGCCTGAATACTGGAATTGGATCAGCAGCCAAATTCTGTAATTGTGAAGCGGTGAAGTGTTAAAAACTCACAATAAATCTGCATATCCCAATTTTTGGTTTGCCACTTCCAATAAAATTATTGAAGTTCTACTTTTATTTAATAAATTTTTCTAAAGGTATATATAACTAATTTATGGCAACAGCTAGGTAGCCATCAATTCAATAATATATATAAGCGTATTATATTTTCAGAACTGATAGTGGTGTCAGTCAATGCAACTGAGTGTCCAATAATTTTTTGTACAGATTTTTCGAGAGTGGAACCAATCCTCCATTTTGTCATACATACAATGTATATTTTTACACGAATTTTTTTTACACGTCTTACTCTGGAACGTATCTGTCGTGTAAAAACAGAATTAGGCGATAGGAATTAGTGGTGAACAAGAGGAAATGCTTTTTTTTTTAGTTTTTGATACTGATATTGCTGTTAATATAACTGAACGGTTCTTAGATTTATGAAAATCTGGTGATAAATTTAGGATTTTCTTGGATAATATTTTTACTAGCTGTTTTGTATTGGATTTGGTGTATTATCTACAATTTTGTGAACAGAATTAAAAGAACTATGTTACGGAACGGAATCAAAACGAAATAGAATCAAGAACTGGAATTTTGAAGTTAGGTTTTTTTTATTTATTTTCTTTTTCATATTACTCTTCACATTTTTGTTACTGTCGGTTGTTATTTTTGAATATGAGCTGTTAAATGGAGAAAACAATTAAAGATTTTTCCGGTACCGAATTATTATGTGGTATCTTTCTTTTAAACTCTATATAGAACAGGTTTCTAGCAAATTAACATATGCAATATGTAAAAGAAAAGTACCAAAGATATAATGATATGAAGAAATGAAGAAATGAGGAAATAAAGAAATGAAGAAAGGAAGAAATGAAGAAATGATGAAACGAAGAAATGCAGAAATGAAGAAATGAAGAAACGAAAGAATAAAGAAATGCAGAAATGAAGAAATGAAGAAATGAAGAAATGAAGAAATGAAGAAATGAAGAAATGAAGAAATGAAGAAATGAAGAAATGAAGAAATGAGGAAATGAAGAAATGAAGAAATAACGGATTCACTCTTTTAAAAAAACAAACAGAAAATCTGCAAAAACTTTGTGATGCAAGATTAACAGAAGAAAGTAGAAGTGGAAGCTTTGAATTATTTCCAGAGAGAAGATCTAATAGTTATTTATAGAAGCAAACATCTTACGCGTAGTTTTCTTAGCAGGGAAGTATAGTGTGCTTGTAGTTGCAATCGAAATGTTGCATGTTTACCTTGAGTTGAATCTATTGCAATTGTTTCTTATTTTCGAAGAAAATGTTTCAATTTATTATTCCAAAATGAAAAAATATGGAGGGGCGGAAATCTCAAGGCTCTTAGATACCAAGACTTCGGTCTGAGTTATAGATTTTGATATAGTTTTCGGCATAAAACTTTTACGAAGACATGGTTTTTAGTTTTGGGCATCGATGTATATCAAATATAAAACTCTTTGTTAAAGTACATGTATTTCTTTATCTCTGTGTAGATATTTATTACAAAACTAACACGAAACATCAATACGTTGCCGGAAAATTATAACAGATCATAAATTAACATAATTTAGTGAAGAGATGATACAATCAGCAAACTACTCAAAAACCTCCCATTTAGCGATTCGAGAAAATATTTCAAAATCACAAATACATATTTCTTTCAAAATTCCAAACATATTGTAAAAATTAAATAAAATCAAACTTTTTTCATAATTCTAAAAATATTCTAAAAACTATTACAAAATCGAAGATTAAAACTTTTTTCAAAAATTCTAAAAATATTGCAAAAATTATAACAATATCAAAAATTGAAACTTTTTTCAAAATTCCAAAAATTATAATAAAATCAAAAATTAAAAATTTTTCAAAATTCTAAAAATATTTCAAAAATTCTTACAAAATCAAAAATTGAAACTTTTTTCAAAATTCTAAAATTATATATAAGAGATTTCTATTTTTTTTTCAATATTCTTGCAAATTGCAAAAATGATAACAAATTAAAACTTTTTCCGAAATTCCAAAAATATTTCAAAAACTATAACAAATTCAAAAATTTCTATGTCCAATTTCATTTTCAATTACATTTACGTCATAAAACAGCAAAATTTCTTTTTTCCAAAAAATTGGCTAAAAAAATAAATGAAATCATTTTTCGACACACTTGACATTATTTTTTGACAAACTTATAATACCATAATTCTCCATAATAATTATAAAAGTTCATGTCATACAAATAATTAATTTAATGTTTTTCCAAAAAATTAGGTAAAAAAATAAATAAAAATCTTTCTTTTGACACACTTGACAACATTTTTTTTGACAAACTTCCAAAGCAATAATCTAGTTTTTGATCTCACATACCAATCCCTACCATCAAGATTTCTCCAAATTCAATGTTCCTATTGTAATCACTTAAAATGAACGTTTTTTAAGCAAATAAAAATATGCAAATTTCCTTGTTTTGACACACTTGACGATTTTTTTGATACAATTCCGGGGCAGCTATCGAACACATCGTCCTTTCGGCTCTTACCATTAAATATAACTTTTTTTAGAAACAAAAAATTTTGCAGAGACATACAATTTTTTTTTTTGCTATTTTAGAGTCAGTAGGTCCTAAAACGTCGAGAAATGAAAAAAACAGTGGGGGTAAGCATATCATTTTTGGCTCATGAATGTAATACTTGGGTCTTTCAGACCGAAGTAATATTTGTTCTTGAGTTAAAGTTGAGTGGTGATGCAACTATTCCTTCTCTTATAGAATCACTCAAAGGAATTGTGCTGTTTCTTTTCTTGTAGAATGACTCTAGGAATTATAGAAATCTTAAATTAGATTAAATATTTGAAAGATGTTTAACACACAAATATTTTTTCATCTGCCTACTTATTAAAGTGATAGTTTAGTACTGTGATTTGCGGCCTTAAAGTGTCACTTTTGAACCATATATTTTGTTCTCATAGTTACGTCCAAAGAACGAAAATAGTACATTATGATGCAAGGACGTAAAGCTAAAGATTTTGGACGAATGTGGAGTTTGCAAATCGAGGCGTTATCCGAGATTTGCACCCACATTAAGTCCAAAATAGCTTACGTCCGTGCGTCATATACTATTTTTTATTCGCCGCAAGCAAAATATTTTTAACAAAATGTTTATTCTAAATCAAAATTATAAATTTGCATAAATTTTAAAATAAAAATATTTTGAAAAAGCAACCTTTGACTAAATATTTGTTATTTTTTTCAAAATAATTGTATAACTATGACAACAAACAATAACAAATATTTATCTGGATTAGGAAATTTTGAATTAAATGGGTGCTTTGATAAAAATTTCTTTTTTTTTTAGAATTTAAACATATACAAATGTTTTTACTTTTTTGGACGTATGGCAACAAAATATTAAAGTGACACTTTAAGGTCGCAAATCACAGTATTAAAGTAACACTTTAATATGTAGGCGAATAAAAAAAACATTTATACAATACAAACAGCTATACGATTTGTTTGAAAAAAAAATAACTATGATTTTGGTCAAAGGTTACTTGTTCAACATATTTTGATTTTAAAATTTATAAAACTTTTAATTTTGATTTAGATTAAGATTAAACAATTTTTTTTAAAATATTTTGCATGTGGCGAATGCAATTTTGAAATGCAATTTTACGATTCAAAAATCGGGTGTTAAGCAGGCTATTTTTTCCAATTGAAAAACAATTGAAAGTACAATGATAATTGAAATAGCAATGCGTAAAATTAATTTTTTCTACGATCGTGCAAAAAGTGACTATTTTTGGCACTATGTGCCGTGCCAAAAGTTGAATTTTTTTTCACTAGTCCAAAAAGTACCTTAAGATCGTAGAAAAAATGTTGTGTATAACACGTCCAAAAAGCATATTTATTGTACTCAGCGTGATTGCTTCATCTCGAGCTGCAAACTTCATGCATCGTGCACATTGTGCAACAAATATGCACTTTTTGCACTAGTTACGCCCTAAAGCGTAAATATTTCAAAAAACATACTCAAACCTCAAAAGAAAAGCAACCTATTTCCAAAAAATAGTAGATTATACACCAAAGGAAAGAGGGGCATGTTTTTCTCCCGAGGTGTGTTTATAGCCCTAGGGTGAAGCCTGAGGGCTTCATATCACTGAGGGCATTAACACGCTCTCTCCCGAGGTGTATATTCTATTTTTGGCATGACCGCAATATAATTATGATATTAAAAACTAAATCTAATCATTTAACGAAAATTATAATTTTTGGTATTCATAATAGTAGGCGGTTTTTATACAAATTTCATTGTTGTCGCATGGTTTGTTATTATACTACCGCAAATGAGTGAGCGGCATTGAACTTTATATACAACTCGTGCAAAAACACATTTATTTACTGACAGTAAAGTGTTTTGTAAAATTTTATTTTGAGAAAATCGTTTAATCTAAGCCTTTTTGGGTTTGATGGTAATATAATATATGCACAATTAATATTAAATAAATTGGTTGCTAAAGAAATTTAGAAAATAATAACAAACAAAAAATTGCTTGTATTTAACTTTTTTCTCAAAATATATTTTACTAAACATATGTCCACTTCGCAATACGATAGATCACATACAACTGAAAAACAAAACGATTTAAATAAATTACACCCAAAGAGTTAAGACAATAGATGAAGTGAAATTGATGTTAAAAATTAAAGCAATTTTTGCACACCAATAAATTCTTACTAACACACATGCGTTTCAGTAGAGGCGCCGTAAATATTTCTATTATTGCATTGAATTCCAAATTTAAGCGTATTTTTGCCCCCAAAATTAATATTAAAAAAAAGTGTGTAACAAGAGACGCCATTAATTACATAGAAAAACAATATAAAAAAATTTGACAATGCAACATAAAAAAATTTGACAATTTAAAATGGAAGCATTCTATTATTGTTTACATTGATTTTAGATTATATTTTTTTCTCGAAAATATTTAAAAAACTTAAAAATTATTAATCGAAAAGTAAACTATAATATCAATATTAGTTATCTATGATAAGCAAACCTATCCTGTATACGTTTTCGGTAATTTTTACACGTCATTATCACAAACTTTATATTTAATGTTTTATTCAAAATTTTCACTTAAATATATTAATTTTTCTTTAAAATTATTTTTAAATTATAATTAAATCATTAGTATTTTTTATATTTGTTATAAATTTGTCAAAATATCACCACGATAAATAATAAAAACAATTTTATTAAAACCAAATCATAACCAAACCAAACAATGTTTTTTTTTTTTTGACAACTTAAAATGGACAAATACGAGAGGAGAAGAGAGAAAAACGGCTTCAAATATTTTGTGTATATATACAGTAGTTTCATTTCCTTAAGCCGGGCATTCACATACAACGGAAACAGAAACCGAATTTCATACAAACTTGACAGATAAAAATTCGGTTTCTGTAAAATTTGTATGAAATTCGGTTTCGGTTTCTGTTTCCGTTCTATGTGGTTTCAAGCCTTTAGTCTCTTAATTCATTGATTACACCGCATTTACAGCGACATAGCAAACTAGTAGATAGTATATTAGTATGCATTGCATCATGTCATATTTAATGAGTTTACAGCGTAGATTGCAAATTAAATCTTTTATGATATAATAGTAGTTTAATCAATAAGTGTATAATGAAGTAGTTTATTCTCAAGCAAAAGTTTAAAATTTGAGCAAGGCACGAGCGAGAATTTAAATTTGCGAGAGAATAAAATTCATTATTCACGAATCGATTACAATACTTTATTCTCTGACAAAGAATTGTGTATTATAAAAAATAAAAACATGCTCTTCAATTAAAACAATAAATCTTTATTGTTTTAATTGATAAATCAAATTTCTCAATAAAAAAACGCTGATGATAAAAAACGCCCTTCTCATACAATCAACCAAGTTCAACTAAACGAAATAAGAGAATTTAAATTAAAATTTGATTTTTGAACAAAACCTATCAAAGCAATTGTGATTATAATTTGAAAATAATTTTAATGAAATCAAAACAATTTGACCAATTGGAATCATACCAATTGAATAATGATAATTTTTTTATAGGAAAATTTTCATTAGACAATAGGTTAAGTTCATTAGGCTATAGGTTAGAAAACAATACAATAATACATACTATTATTATCAAAAAAACATACAAATAAAGCTGATATAATTAAATGAAAGAGAATAAACACATTTAATTTAGTTTAGTATTAATTGATATCTGTCAAACTTTTTTAAAAAAGTATTGAAAAATATGATAATTCCTCAACCATTCCTCAAATTCTTTCTCTGATTGTTGAAAAATATTTGACGGAGAAAAGAAATTTGATAATTTAAAATTTTTAGGAACAGCAAACGGTGAAGAAGTCATAGATTTTTATTTACAATGGTGTTTACAGCGTCCCTAATTCACTAATTTGCTATGTCGCTGTAAATGCGGTATTAATATAGAAATTTAAAAAAAAATGGTTAGAAATAGAAATTTAGGAAAATAAATATGAAAAGCAAAACTATGTACTTGGATTAAACAATTTTTAAAAAAATATTTTAAATTGTGCAAATAATACGGCATCTTCGTACAATAAATCTTGTATGTAATTCGAGCATGGTGCATCTTTTTTGACCTACTGAAAACGACCTACTTTACGCCCTTCATAAATAAATATCTATGATGCGCTTGGTGCATTAACGACTGTTTTCTGGTGCTTTTATGTCGTTCTACTATATTTTGTATGCTCAACTTAATTTTAACTTAAGCCGCAATTAGACTATTGCAGAACTTTGCAATATTTCTGCAATGGTGGTGTGTAAAATATTCATTGCAGAAAAGTTTGGCAATGAACTGGTTGCAAAACATTACAATGGCTCATTGCAATATTTTGCAATGAGTTCATTGCCAAACTTTTCTGCAATGAATATTTTACACACTACCATTGCACGACTATTGCAGAAGTATTGCAGAGTTCTGCAATAATCAAATTGCGGCTTTAGTAATATTTTGTGTTGGGCTTACAAATAAACATCATTTCATTTTCACACATTTCAAAACCGTTTCATTTTTATTTCGACACTCCTTTGTAATTTTATTCATCTCTACTGTCACTTTTGTACAGATTAAAAAACAAACAAAACATAAAAACAACGAAGAAACTTACACAAAGCAAATACTAGAAATTCAATTAATTTAATTAAATGAAAAGAAAATAAACAAAGAAACAAAACAAGACACTGGTTAAATTTGGTTGAAAATCAAAAAATTAATGACGGAGGATTTTTAGTAATAAATAAACTTGATTTTAAAGAAGAACTCTGCAACTTTTTTGGAGAAGAAAGTGAGTTACAATATGTGACATACATTCGGAGAGTGGGAAACTGGGAAATTTAACACTGGCTTTAAAACTCTTATAATTATAATTGGTTTGTCTTAACTAATCGCAAATTTTAAATTCTAAAGTCTTACTTCTCACGTCTAGAATCGAAAAGATTTATGTATGGTTAAAATTGGAATACAACTTTTGATAAAAAACATTAATAAATAACAATTAAATACAATAACGAGAATCATCATTTGTTGAATTTTGTCAGGTTATTGTATATTTATTTATTTATTTAACACTCAACAGTATGCTAAACTGTAAATTACATCACGTTAACGACTTACTACAAATCTATCAAATATTTAAATAATTCATTTTCTGTATCCAAGGATGATAATGATTTAGTTATATTTATTTGTTTATTAATAAATTAGTCATACCAAAACAAACACAAAACTAGTAAATAATTTATTTTTATTTTCATATTTTCTTGATAAACATTCGTTTTGCTTCTTTTTCTTTTAAAACATAATCGCGAATCAGATCAATCATTGAATCGGGAAAAATATTCACCAATTTTACTAAATAAAAAAAATGTCCTGGTACAATAACATTTCGTTTATTATATAAAATACCATTCAACACATATACGGCAACATCTTCAGCTGAAATCCCGGGAAACCGTATATTCACAGTTTCCACTAAATCTTTTCTAGTCGGAATGAAATATGGATAAACAGTTGTTGTTCTTATGAATTGTTCTAATCCTTCTTGTCTTAATTCTTCACGAAATGCATGCATTAAACCAGCAACGGCAAACTTCGTTGATGAATAAGGAACGGTTCCAGGCATTGGATGTAAAGCGCTCAATGATGATATCGCAACAATATGCCCCTTTTTACGTGTAATCATTCCATCGATTATGCTACGTATCATCCAAAAATGTCCAAGAACATTAACATCAAATAATTTTTTAATATCATCATCTGATCCATCACGAATCGAAATCAATGGCATTAAACCTGCATTATTCACCAAAATATCAATTGATCCCATTTCGTTATGAATTTGTTCTATAGTTTCTTTTATTATCTCAGATTTTGAAACATCACTAAAATAATATTTCGATTTAATTCCATAGTTTTCTATCAACTCTTTAGCTGTCTCACTACCACCTTTTCTATCAACATCAACTATAACAACATTACATCCTTCAACTGCTAATTTTATTGATATTTCACGCCCTAATCCATTACCACCACCCGTCACTAACGCCAACTGTCCATTTATTATTTTTTTTTTATTTTCAAATATTTTATTTATATTTAAGATTAAGAATTTGATATAAAGAAATATAATGTAAATAACGTCTTTCACTATGCCACAATAAAGTATAAATAATTCACTTGCACTTGGTTCTTTGAAATTTGTTGCCTTTACATATGGCACTTTTCCCGCACTGTGAAGATCTTCCATGATCTTTCGATTCAAACGTTTTTCGAAGAAATAATCGTTAACAATGAAGTTTAACAATTTTTATAGAAAAATTTAATTAGAGACAATATCAGTGCTAGGGGAGGATTAAAAGTTTATTCATATATGAAATGTTAACTAGGTATTTTATTTTTTTTTTTTTTTTTTTTTTTTTAATAAAATGTGTTGTGTAATAGGGTTTAGAATATGTGTCACAACAACACATAAATACCTTTTAAGACCTAGGTCTAGACCTGGGTCCCACAACAACTGGCGTTCTGAGGTGTAGATTAACGCTTTTTTTAAACATCTGTGGGTTGAAGCCACCTGAGACTAAGTGTTCCGGCAAACTATTCCATTTGTACGCAGTTCGGACAAAGAAGTCTCTCTGCGATCTGCCAGTATGACAGCGCGGGATCTTTACCGTTTCACTGGTTGCGGCAGCCGATTGCCGAGTGGAACGGGGGTAAGAATAAGTTTGAGGCATGATGCCGCTGATTTCATCTGAGCACTGCTGATGACGATATTTGTAAAAAACAACGAGGTCAGCAACAGTGCGACGATGTTGTAGGGAATCAAGTTGTGATGTCAAAGTTCGATCACCTACAATTCGTATAGCTCGCTTTTGAACAGAGTCCAAGAGGGCCAAGATGGAAACAGAGGCAGCACCCCAAACTTGACAGCAGTACTCCATACAGGGACGAATATAGGACTTATAAACATGGAGCAATTGGTATGGAGTGAAAAATTTTTTGCATCTATTTAGGAGGCCGAGTTTTTTAGACGCGCTTTTTGCCATCGCTATTACATGATCGTTCCAGAGTAGGTCATTTGAAACTGTGACACCCAATAAACGAATGTTTTTACATTCACCTATTGGTTCATCACACATACTAAATAAAATATCTTTGGGGAACTCGGTCTTTAATCTGGAAACAATCAATAGCTGTGTTTTGGTGGAGTTGAAATTGACAAGGTTTTGGTCACCCCAGTCGGCGACTTTATTCAGGTCTTTGTTCACGTTTATAGCAGCGTCTCTCCGGGCAGGATTAATTCGTTCGTGCATTTTACCCTTTGAAGGAAGGGGCTCGAACGACTTGTGCAGAGTACTATCATCTGCAAAACTATTTATTGGGTTGCTGGTGATTTTCAACAATTCGTTGATATAAATCAAAAATAGGGTTGGGGACAATACTGAGCCTTGGGGTACACCAGCGGTAATTAGTTTAGACTCAGAAGAATATCCGTCTAAGGTTACCGAAATGTATCGGTCGAATAGAAAATTTTGAATCAGCTTCACAACATTGGGATGAAAACCGTACGCAACGAGCTTGTTGATTAAGTTGGCATGCCAGACTCGATCGAATGCCTTGGAGATGTCTAAAGCGATAACGTATGTTTCACCACCTTTATCAAGTATGCTGTTCCAACAATGCGCTACATAGTTTAATAGATCGGTAGTTGATCTTTTGTTTCGAAAACCGTATTGGCTGTCGGATATTAAATGATTTTCTTCCAGAAATTTTGAAATATGTGTATTAATATAATGCTCATAGACTTTGGATAGGACCGATAGTAAAGCTATTGGCCTATAATTTGAGATATCGGATTTTGGTCTCTTTTTGGGGACGGGCTGGACATTTGCCAACTTCCAGCACGAGGGAAATATACCAGATTTGTAGGATTGGTAGAATATTTTAGTTAAAGTTGGTGCAAGTTCTTTGGAAAAGGTTTTTAAAATAATGGGTGGAATATTGTCCATTCCTGATGCTTTGTTTAACCCCTTTAAAAGTTTAGCGACTATTTTGGGTTTGAAGTGAAGTTCATTCATATTAACTCCTGAAGACTGGATTTGGGGTATTTCTTTAGGAGTTTCCAAA